>VKOC01048222.1:0-63250 GCA_009364415.1 Spea multiplicata | reverse complement strand
ATCCCTTTGATCATGAGGTTAAGTTTAGCCAATGGTAGAGGAAGGCAATTTTTGAAATCCTGATGAACTGCAAATATTATTAAAATCAGCCGTTTAGCCTGCAGTACGTAAGTTAACCATGTCATCCCTGGAGCCCCTTGCATTTTGTACTGCAAAACTTATTTTTGCTGTAAAAGTGATTTTTTTTTCTCCCTTTACGATCATTTCTTTGGGATTGTAAGGGGAAAGAATGGTGTGTGCTTCTGTGAGTGAATGTACGGATAGTATGGTGTGTGCTTCTGCGAGTGAATGGAGATATAAAAAGCGTGTGAATGGTCAGTAATTAGGGTTGTAGCCTTGACGTGGCATTACTGCTCACGTAAGAAGTTAAATTATGGCACAAAAAGTACATATTTTCAAAAACTACACCCCTCGGCGCATCAAATGAGGGGCTGCGTGTGTTTCTAGTACAAACCTGCAGTGCGCAAGACACAAATGAACATGTCGCTATGGTTAGAAAAAACATATTTTCTAGCCAAAGCGACATATTCCATCATTATTTGTGCACTCAACTTTTGTCCTAGAAATACATGTAACCCCTCATTTGAAGCTCCAAGGGGTGTAGTTTCTTGAAATATGTACTTTATGTACCCTAATTTAACTTCCCAGATGTCTAGACCACTTTATCTTCAGATATGGCAGATTTCAGAATCAGGTTAAAAATTGTCTTAAAACATTTAGGGGTGATGCCTGCAATTAGACAGCTCTAGACAGCTGGTAAGTTAAATTATGGTACAAAAAGTATACATTTGCAGAAACTACACCCCTTGGCGCATCAAATGAGGGGCTGCATGTGTTTCTAGGACAAACCTGGAGTGCGCAAGACATAAATGAACTTGTCGCTTTTAATTTTATTTTTTTTAATTTATTTTTAGTGTGATATTCACTTATTTTCTTGTGCAAGTCAGATTTGTGATACAAATACAAGTGAGACCTCATTTGCTGCGGCTGGGGGTGTAGTTTCTAAAAATATATAGTTTTGTTGGCATATTTTAACATCCCGGGCAGCTAGAGCTGTTTAATTGATGGCACCCGTACATTAAATTTAAAGATGTCTTTTGTGATAGTCTAGTAAATTGAACTTTTAGCAATAAAATATTAGAAAAACACAGTCTACTGTTCTCAATGTCTGTTTATTTTAGACCGGTTACCTACTACAAATATTTAGCAACACAGGTTTTGATATTAGAGTTTAGAAAAATAAAATTACAATCTAGTTTTTATTGAGTGGGAAGTGAAAAAATACACCTTTTTCCCATTTTTGGCTTTATTTTGCAAACCTAATCAGACATACACATATAAAAATGGTATATTTGGAATCTGCTGGGTGTGCTGAAAAAAAACAATATATGGTTTGTATCGTTTATTCCCAAGAAATGTACTTCTAAACGCGTTTAAACGAAAGGTGCACCAAAATGCAGAAAAACAGCTTAGCACCCAGGTGGGAAAGGGCTTAGCAGCCAAGGGGTTAAGCCGAAGTCGATGAGTCAGTTGCTTATGAGTCAAAATGGCACCGAGAGTCCCTGTGAGATATGTCCCCCGGTTCCAGTATCTGATGGAGGTTTAAGGCTACGGCTTTGAATAAATGGCTCCTCATATGCGTGGAGGAGACTTTATAATCTCGTTTATAACGTGGGGCTGGACTTTAAGGCCAGCGGCCGGTATATCCCCTGCCAAGCGCTATGTTTTTATGTATCCAGCCAGTTGGCGCTCGCTATAGCACTAGGGTGGCAGATCGGGAGAGTGCGTGGTGCTGTTGGCTGGCGTCCCACCGGGCAGCAGTCCGGGCCTGTTATAATGTTCCATTCTAAGGGTAAATGACATCCTAATTCTTTATTTTGTACATCTGTATACATTTAAAATGCTATTGGTGGATCCCAGAGCTAGAAATAACTACAGAAACACAACTGCTATCCGGCGACCTCTTTAATTAGAGAGTAATAGGCCCCCGTCACACCTATATTTAAAAGCAGATAGTAAAGCCCTTCCCCGCGGACAGGATTACTACATTTGTATCTGACACAATTAACAGCGCGCTTGTTACTGAACACGGATCTTGGCTTATTATATAGGTCGCCGTGAAGGGCGATACTTTATGAGCACTTTTCTCTGTTATACATGTAAATAAATGTATTTGACAGAGTGCATTTGCACAACCGACACCTTTACATCGCTATTAACCCCTACCGGATCAGTGTCATAATCGGTAAGAGCCGCTGTCTATGTGAGCTGTGCTCGGAGTGCGGTCGCTGACGGTCTCCAGGCACCGCACTCTGAATGGAATTTTACAGCGTGAAAGAGATCACGTTTAGACGTATATTGCTCTGTGAAAACATCCGGGAATGCGCCGCTTACAGCCTGGCCAACGCCACAAACCACAAAAATGACCTTTTTGGGTATTGAACATTAAAAAAGGCCCGTCTGGCAGAATATCCACTATGACTGCATTTTTTTAATTTTTTTTTTTTACATTTTATTTATGTTTTATAGATGCTCAGGCTGCCTGTTAAAATAGAATGCGTCCTCATCCCTAGGTCTGGGAACTGCTACTCCCATCATGCTGGCCCTTGCAGGCTCGTCATTTCCCAGCCTGTAAATAGTGGAGGGTTATCTCAAAGGAAATCGGGGGGGGGGGGGGGGACTGTTTGTAAGAGCGTATCAGACACTCGGTAGCATTTATATCAGTAGAAATATAGGCAAGTGACTTTAACCCTTTAAGTACCAATATATGTTTTTTTTTTTTAATATGAGGTTTTTTGTTCCACTTTTATATATAACTAAAAAATAACAAATATTACTAAGAATTGATGATCTTAGATCATCAGGAAAATGCCTGGTTTACCCAGATATATACGTCCTACATAGAACAGTCAGCTATTGTGTCTACTGTGGGTATATATATAGATCCCACTCTATATATTCAGTCTTATACTGGTATTATGGTGCTGGAAAGTACGTTTCTGTCTGTCTGTCATTCACTCATGTGGATATATTTGTTTAATACACCTGCGGCAATATACAAATGAGTCGGATTAATATACCCAGAGACAGAGAATTGCTATAAACCGCACACGCAGAAGGAAACGTGCAGCAGCGGCACAAGAACCCTGCAACTGCTCGCTCTCCCTCCCCTCCTCCTGCCGTCCGCAAAGTGGAAATTTCCACTGCCTTTTGTGTTTGAGGAGCGAGAGCGTAAAGCTTCTGATAAACCAAGGTGTTACAGCCTGATAACCATAAAGCCAGAGACCCAGCGCCGTGGACTTAGAATGTGAGCCTCGTGTGAAATCGCAACCCCCCCTCGGGAAGCCGGGTTTTTATTGGCCTTTTATATTAAAAAGGGACTGACTTTTATAACGGTGCTGCGGGGTATCATACAGGTCCACGGGGGGTCTGTGTATCCAGCTTCTAACAAAAAAATGACAAAATGATACCTGATGTCAACGTTCTAAAATATAATACTTAACGCTATATATAAAACCGTACCGAGCTATGACGTTTATGCTTTAATAGATAAAAGCAACGTATCTTTCATATATAATATATATTCCTTCTAATGTTACATAGTGAAAATATCTAATTCTAGAGCATCAGAAAGGACCTCGATTCCTGCCTGAGGTTGGTGAGAGTTGGACGTTTATGCATTCCAGAATACGGCCAATTACAGCAATCTGCACTAACGATGCCACCCGGATTCTTTGGAGATGAATCACTATTGCCCAAATCATAACCTTCCACCCACTGCTTAGTCTCAGGTGGCTCCTTGCCGCCGCCACTGTGCCAATCAGTTTACTGCGTCTTTGGCAATAGGAACTGTTACGCCGTCGTCTCCCTCTCTTCGCTCCAAGCTAATGTAGTTTATCCTTGCTGCTTAAACCCAGGCAGTCCAGCAATCCCGCCATTAACCCTTTATAAGGTATACTTGTCGCCCAAAAAATGTATATAAGCCTGTAGTACACGGATGCTTCGGCTTTCAGTCCGTTTGCCTCTTTGAGGTGGTTTGTAGTTCGTCTTTGGGGTTTATTTACTAACGGGGAAAGCCTGGAGGAGAGTCGGGGCTTCACTATTCATTATGAAGGGCTGACACCTGCATGTTCCCCCAGTGTGAAGAAGGGCTGAGCTGGCCCTGCATAATGTATAAAATAATGCGTGAAAAGACCTCTCACCGGCCCTTCATGATGTATAGCGAAACGAAGTAACTGAAACACAATTAGACCCCTCCATCCCTTCCTAGATGTCTCATGTTAAATAAATCACCACGTCTTCCGTCCTATCTACGCCACTACGCTTCCCAACCGATACGTCGCCCACATTTGCCACTCCCTGCACTCTAGCAGGAAAATGCCCCGCTGCAGTTACCCCTACACCCAAACGTCGCTTCTTGCTAAAGTCTCTAAGATGATTGAAAACCAGGCTTTATTAACACTCCCTGGGATGAAAATTTTAATTCTGAGCTGTTCACTAAAATATTTAACCTGGTCTGGACCATGTGCAGAATACGGCGTCCAAACCCACAGGATGCTCCCGTATCGAGTCCCTATTGTGGTTAACTTGGCGAATAGAGCGTCTGCCAATTATTCCTGCTGTTGGCGAGTCTATAAACTCCGCAAATTAGCACAAAAATTCGAACTCTATTCAATTCAGTATATTCTAAACATTAGTTTAAAAAGTGTTTTTTTCTCTTTTTTTCTAGGTACTTTTTGGTAGATTTCTATTCACCTCCTGCCATCATTCCAAGCGTGTTGGATCATTTGTCTCGTGATATTGATGTCATCAGACCGACGATTCTGAAGCAAGAACCGAAGACAGAAGAGAGAGAATGCCCAGGAATTATCCCTGCTGACATCGAGGCAAAATTCAGCCGCAGGAAGAGATGATATACTGTATGAAGCAGAAGGCGTAGTAATGTATGGATCATATTTTTTGTTATATATGTTTAATAAATTCATATTCCTGAAAGCAACACGTTTACAGAATCGGTTCTTTTTCAACCCTCGGCTAAGTGTGAATTTGTCAAAATTAGCCTTTCTTTGGAAATTTGGGTTGTCCATAGGGTCTGCTTTTTGTAAGACATGGTTTATCTTATCCACATCTGATGGCTTGGTATGTTCACTCCACCCAAAATGTCCAGGATGTAGATATTGTCTCCCTTTTGGGTTTCACTTTTATAAAAACAATAGTCATTCACAATTTGCTACCAAATTTATTATTTTGCATCGTTGGACGGCCTGCTGGTGATATAACATTTTAGGGTTTCCGAGCATTGGGCAGCACAAAGCTGTGGTTGGTATATATTCCAGATCCTGACGAAGAGAAGGTGTGCTGCGGAAACCGGAGAAGGCCAGCATTTGGAAGGGCGCTTGCATCCGTCGCTCCTGGCTTTTCCTTCAAACAGTTTGGATCGCTCAGAAAGAAGAATAAAATACATTCAGAGTTTAAAAACCTACACCAAGCACAACTTGTCCACAAGGTAACAGGAAAGCATCAATGTATCCGAAATTCCACAAAAACCTAATTGAGAGAAATATTATGTTCTCTATGAGCTTTTTAACTCCTTGATCAGAGATTTTGAAGCGCAGGCCCCCGGGGCCACCACCACTACACAAACTTTCCACTTTGATTGCTCTAGGACAAAGTCCTCTATAGATTCTAATAAAGTGTCACAGTAAGAAAACTACTGGTAAGATTTTTATACCATCAACTAATAGTGAGAGACATAAACATCAGCTGCTACATGTATATAACGGCAATAAAGGTTTAAAGAAACACTCCAGCATGTTAAATGTGGCGGGGGATTCTGCAGCCCCCCAGCTGAACACGACAGACATAGTAATACTTCTGGCCAATCGGCTCAAGCATTCCTGGGGGCTACAAGCAGCCAATCAGTGTCAAGAATCATTGGACCATAACAGCTTCTACTAAAGTGAAGTCATTTTATTTTTAGGTTTAATTAATGAGTATTGAATTACTTTACTATGCATTAGTTGTTCCGGGGGCTGCCTGGGACGGGGTCGTGCCCCTTTACGCTGGGTAGAGCTCTAGGGGTCTCCTTTAAAGCAATGGGTTTCAAGGTTGCTCAACGATGGGCAATGCCAACCTTCAAAAACAAATGTAATAGGTTCGGTGAGAGACTGATTTAGACTCCATGCGAGGGGACTTTGCATCGGAAATTATTAGGAAGGGTTCAATAATCTGAGATAAATTTATCACAGGTAATAAAATACTAATTATCACACAGACCGCAATGGAAAGTTTTATAAATTCTCCTTTCTGAGATAACTGCAGGGTAATGTTTGCGTTTTTTTTAATGCCACAGTAATGTTTAACTCTTTTTATAGATGTACCGAGATGCTCACAGATGCCGTCCTCAAGTTTAAAGGAACAAATGTCCTTCTGTGCTTTTGTTTTTATAATATCTATGCAGGGGCAAACAGAGTATTCAGCACCCTCCCCTATGCCCCCCCATTAATGTATGCACGGGCACACATTCTTAAACACTCACATTTGCACAAACGTGCACACTCATACCAACACTCATCCACACTCACACGCTCACACACACTTAAATCCTCAGTATTTGGCCACACCCACTTATTCAGTTGTTTCTCACCTATTGTTGAGTTGCTGATTGTTGTTGATTGGTTCAGAAAGCATTTATAAGGGCGGGAGGGGAATTCAGGACAAGAAACTAATAAAAAAAACCACACACACACACAGAAACTCCCCAAAAACACATTTTAAAGGGATTTGCAAATGACGTTACAGTGTACTAGAAAGAACGTATACTGAATGCTTTCATATTCATTATACAAATGTATAAAAAATACCTTAAATAGAAGTTAGTGATGAGGGTGCTTTCTGCGCTGCATAGCCCCCCGCATGCAGTGTTTGCTGAACCGGTGCTGGACCTGACTGGCAGTTAAGTATACCATGGGTTAAAAATATGTTCGGCTGAACACATCTCCTGCACAGAAGACAGCTGGGAGGCAGGCAAAGGGTTAAATACATATGGGAGGGCATTTCTTGAGGCTTAAGAGCCCACAGAAAATTCTGAGCATGAGTATTGATTAAGCTATTAAACAGTTAATTTCCGACATGTCAGGCAGTTCTCCCACTTCCCAGGAAGTGCTGGTTGAGGATGAATATTGCAAAAAACCCCCCAAATCATGTAATTTGCTTTTCTGAACAAAGATCTTTTTTTTACGCAGATGACTATAACACAATGTATAATCCACTTTATTATTAATATAAAGTATTTAAAGAAATAAAGTGTGCTTCCACAAAGGGTTCAAACTACCGTTATAGGAGACGTATTCTGTTCATGTCCATCGTAACCCAGAGCGGAGACTGAATAGACGCGACCCCACACATTACATTAAGTCGCCATAGTTTATCATATTAAGATGGGGATATGATGTAAGGCTGGGACTCCCACGATGTAACAGGAGATCAGGCGTAAAGTGGGGGCACAGCGAGGTCTTCAAAGATAAAAATATCTTTCTTTGAACCTTAATTACAATGCTGGATACAATGATGTAGTTCAACTTTGAAAATACTTAGTATTATATAATTTTGTCCCAATAAATTCCTTTATCTGCAGTCCCTGGTGGCGGCCTTTATTGTCAATCGTATGATATTTTGGGTGGCTTTCCCGGCTCAAACACCACACTGAGCCGATGCTTTATGGCAATGCAAATGAAGTCTGTTCATTAGTCAGACTGTCTGTCTCGGTGATAAACACTGATAAAATACATCTTTATCGTAAGGCACTGCCGGATGACAAGCAAGCAGCCGTCTGAGAATATGGTATTATCAAAAACCAAGAACCAATTAAGGACGATATTTTTTAAAACGCACACATATATATTAATACATATATATATATTAATACACACACATATATTTATATGTAATAAAAAATAAATGGTGGGAGCTCCCCTTTAAATAAACAGCAGAAAATTCCACTGTGATAACAGCATTTTTGGCCCAGAAAATACATATGAAGTTTTAATTTCTCTTCCCTCTCGCCCCATCTAGCATTCTTTCCCAGAGTTCTCCGCGCCAAACCCAGAGAGATCCCAGGTATGCTTGTAACACAAATATACCCACCTAAAAAATATTACTGAATTTTAAAAGGTTAATTACCCACAATGGTAAACTTAGACAGTCCCTTTCTAGATAAAGATCGTGGTCTGAATTATTTTTGTATCATCCAAGTCATATACTTAAGAAATTCTGTTGCTGTTTAAAGTTGAGCGAGATAAGAATTTTTGTTGTTTGCACTCAACGCACACAAAATTTACATGCTATTTTCAGCCCAAAATAAACAAGGAAACTGGATTCATATAAAGCCAGGCAAATTACTTTCTTTCAGGATATAAGGACGGCGTAACAAAATTATTTATTTGATATTTCGTAATAGTTAAGCAAATGTTTATCAGCGGAGAGGACGTTTTTAGGGTCCCTAAGCAAAAAACATTTTAAGGGTGCCCCATGGTTCCTTTAAAAGTAGATCGCCGGGATATGAAGTCATATCTCGGAGGGTGCAACACGTGGTGCTGCCCTGGGTTTGGCCGTCGGGCAGCGTCGGAGGTAGATACAGGTCTGCATAGACTTTCATTAGTCAGAATGTCCAAGGGGGTAATTAAGACAGAGTTACTCTATTATAAGCAGCAAATACGAATGGCTAAGAAACACCTGCCTGAAAATATTTTTCAAATATTAATAAAAAAATGGTAACAGTTCCTCTTTAACATCAATTCGGCCGACACCTGGTGATAATGCATGGAAACAAGTAATTACGTTAATTTAAATAAATGAATATAAGCTGTGCCCTGTTTTCAGACTCGAGCTGCGCAAAATAAACCTGTGTAACGCTTTTACCGTATATTAAAATATTATATATGCCATGGAAGCAATGAACTTAATTTCATGTCCTCAGGACCTGTATGATTAATCTTCCTTATCTCTCCTATTGTTAGGTTGCTGATTGCTGTTGATTGGTTCTGGCAGCCATTGTAAGCTTGGGGGAGGAAGTGAAATATTAAAAGTATTTATTTTATTTACACAGTTTGATTTATAAACCTGATTATCTGCACATCATTTGGACTTTCATGGCTGTAGAACCCTGCGATATACCTTAGCTAAAATAACCCCTTTGCTCCATTGTTCCTCGTTCTTAAGTTGATATTTGCATGTAGAGAACGTAAAACCAGGTTCCTCCTGACACCAAGGGTTCCTTGAGTGACCCAAGTCTGGAAGGCACATGCATGCAGCCTACTCCACAAATATCGCACTTGTCAAACATGTCAAATGACCGAAGATGGACAATTATGTTTTAGAAAGGCTAGGAGGCCGAGGCTCTACTAAATCTGTATGACTTTTTGATAGCTGCTTATGGGACCAAAGCATTTTGCCAAAGAGCAATTCCATATACACAGTTAATAAACCCGATTATCTCATATCTCTATACACATTATTAGGACTTTGATGGCTGTAGAACACTGCGATACCCTCATACCCAGAGAACATTCCGAGCGCCTAGAAAAGAGGGACATCAAGAAAAGTAAGAGGTCCCAAAGTCGGACTATCCTTCCTAAAGATGGGTGCTTTGGAGGTTTGACCAATGTGTCTAAGGATTGCTTCTAGAAGAAGACAGACTACCTGGAACCGACTTATTAACCGTTATTGCAAACAGGGAAAGCTATTTTAGTTCTATGATTCTGTATCTTAATAACTTACAGGTACATAATTGGTTAGATTAATTTTGGGGCAAAAAGGGTGGAGACAGTAATTCTCTATTCATGTAAACATTTTCTGAGTTTAAAAGTACATAGTCACATACTTTTCTCCAAGATGGAATGGTATATAACATTTTTACATTAATAACTTTCTGAAAATATGTTTGTAAAATGTTATCAAATTTTACCATGCCCAATGTAAACAGGCAGATTCAGTATCTAGCTGCACATTCTTATACTCAAGAGACATTCAGCCTCCTTCCAGTAAAATGAAATATAAACAAGGCACACAAAGCACAATGCAGTGTTTGCATAATAGATAGTGACCTATTTATATATATATATATATATAGAGAGAGAGAGAGAGAGAGAGAGAGAGAGAGAAAGAAAAGAGAGGCAGAGAAATAGACAGAGAGAGAGAGAGAGAGAGAGAGAGAGAGAAAGAGAGAGATTACTATTTATATTGTTGGCTGTTGGTTAACTCATAAAGAGACTTTCCCAAGGTTTAAAGGGACACTATCAATACATTATTTGCATACAAAAATGTTATTTCTGCCACAAGGACTGTCTTTATCTTGGGGCAAAAGTGACAGCTGCCCTATGTCCAGGATTTACTTAGGACCTAGTTGTTAACCCCTTAAAGACAGCTGTACAGGCTTTGTCCTGCAGTAAAAACGTGCAGACCGAATGGGTCCGTCAGATCTTGGTTTCTATGTATTCTGCACAGCTCATTTATTCAGATCTAACTCATTGACATCAGGCTAGTGATTCAATCTCCCCAACTGGCCAATCAGGGGTTGAAAGAGGGACAAAGGTATTTGGGTCATAAAGAGGGGTACCTGAAAAGCACAAAATTAGTTGCAAAAAGAACAAAGAAGGAGAAAACATACAGGACGACCCACTGGCCCTCAACAGCGGACAGCCATAGAACATTACGCTTTGGGTCATCTTCTAAGTGTTAAGCAAGAAAAAGGACATTGGCTTGGATTCTATATTGTTCGCTCCATTGTTTGGCACTTTTATAAACATGACTATTAACGTATTTACAGAAAAGATTGGGATGTTTTTTAAAAAAAAAATTAAAAGAAGCGAATTTACAAAAATAATCAGATTTCCCGCTTTGAAACTGAAAGCAATAAAAGGCTGTTTACTTATTATGTGGTTGAGACTTCCCCTTTATGTCAAACTTTCCCTCCAAGCATTTGTCATGCTAAAGTGTCTTACTATTTGCTTGTCATGTACTTCCCTTTTGGAATACGGATGGTTAAAGCTGCATGATAGGCCTCAGGGGCAGTTTGTGGATCTGTGGGTGAGGGGTTGGTGTTATTTAGCTCTGACCATTCCTTGCCAGATACACCCAAATTCCAGCTTTTTTATACCAAAGCACATCTAGCGGCCACTTACCCCAACTCTGCTTCCGCACATCACCCATGTTTGAGAGTAGACCTCCATTTTTGTTCATTTTCTAATTCCAAGGTTGGCATTCAGGGCAAAAATCCCCATTTCAGGACTTTTTTTATAATAAACATATATTAAGATAATCAACACTTTTTATCGCAAACACGGAAATACACAGTTACAGAAACATAATTTATATGAGGTCACCATTTTACATCAATAAAAATAAACTACTCATTTACTGTATTAAACATACAGAAAAGACAAAAAAAAACACAAAAGTCTACTGGCCCCTGAAGCAGACAAAAAAGCAAATTATAGTCCTTAGATGTAATAAAAATACATAGATTTATGAACTGGGGCCTGTTGAGGATTGGTTTGTCTTTGCTTGGATGTTTCAGTGTCACAGAGCTGCAGTGTGGTGAATATTTTAATAACATCTATTTATGACGAGGCACATCCACCAAAATATTTGCCTCTTCTGAGAGCTCTGGGATGGAATTTTCCTGCATTTTTCCTCAGTGACACCTCTGTCTCCGAGCTTAGCAACGCAGTAAAAAAAAAAACTTGGCTTATATCTCTAAATGAATTTACATAAAGTGAGCCGTGTTCAATGATACCCCGGCCTCAAGCATGCAACGACGACAGTGAACTAGTATAAAATGTTTGCTGGGCACGGGGGTATCACAGGGCTCTACAGCCCTAAAATGCAAAATGAAGAGCCCGGTTACCAATTAGAAGATGAAGACATTGTCCCCAGCCATTGTCCAGACCCACCATCGTCTCATTGTGTCTGAGAAAGCCAGGCTATGACTTCCCATGGTAGAGCTCTGTATTAGGCTGTGCAGAAGAGCTACTACAGAGGTCTCTGGGTCCAAAAGCAATCTCATTGAAGGCAGAGGTGCACTAGTGAGGCTTCCCCAGCACGGCAGGGTCCCCGGGTCCCTAACCTCCCAACAGTCATGGTTTTAGCAGGACAGTTACAGGCCCACCGTCCAGGTAGTGGGGATCAGGGGCCAGTTGGAGAGATCCTTTGATCTCCCCTGACTGGCCCAGAGAACTGTAACATGATTGAAGGTCCGTGCTGTTGCATGATACAGGCCCCGATGCTTTCGGTTAATTATTCATTATCAGACTTGATACAAGCGTGTATAAAACCTTCTTTTTATGTGGACTTTTATCGCTTACACGCAGATGCTGTTTACTCTTATCTGTTACAGGTGGCAACCTATTCCAAGAAAAAGCCCAGATACATCCTTATAAAAGAGTATTAACCCGAAGAAGGAGTCCCTTTAATCACCACATCTACTGGTAAAGTCAGCATGGCTACAGTGATCACTCCACATGTTGGGTTGCTTGGTGTCCTCTTCTTGGTATGGCTTGGTGAGCTGGTATGGGCTCTGTCGGTGGGCTCCATGCCAGGGGAGCATGAGCCAGGTCTACTTGTGTGCCAGCTTTGTAAGCCAGGCTCGTGGTCCCAAGCACCTGGCGAGGTGCACACAAACCAAATGTCCGCCATGTAGCTATGATCACATGTGCCTGTGAACAATATTAGGACCTTCCCTGCTCTAGTACACTCTAGTACACTCTAGGACATATCAACGTTAACTGTTCTCAGATATCCAGCTCATATCTATTGCCTTAGGACTTTTTCGCCTTGACCACCTCTGCTGGAAGACTATGCAAACTACCCACTTTCCCTTCTGTATAATAATATTTGGATAAACAGCTCCCACCTTTCAAGCCCTCAAACCTTCAAAACCTGTCTAAATATCCCATCATTGTTTTTCTCCATCTATTGTGAACTATAGTAAATCATTTTAATGCTTTTGGCACATTCCAAATTCTATCAGCGATCCAAATACAATGTAACTGTATATAACTTCAGAGCTAGAATCGTTTACATTGTGTGGAACAGAATGTTAAGCCACAAGGACAGCAATCAGCTTTTCTCAGACGCCTCCTCCTCGCCTTATCAGGAGAGTGGAAATTTCCACTGTCTCCCTGCGTGTCAGAAAGCAGTGAGTAACACAAGCAGAGAACAGCTCACAGGCATCATTGCACCGAATACAATGCCTACATTTATGTCTCCATCCCTCCTCATAATGGCTTGAGATCCCTGCTATCATTTTAACACTATATATACTATATACATATATATATGTATTTCTGATTAACCCCAAAGGGTTAAAAAATAGTTAAATAGGTAAATAAGAGCAGCTTATACAGAAGAGCAACACTGAATTTAACCATTTTCAAGACTAACCATTGCGTAGCATGGGGTGCCACAGGGACCAGATGTCTCCTCTTTACTACCCCGGGGTCTTTGGGGTTCACACTTTAGGAGGTACTTTTATTAGACGGTGCAAAAACAAAGTGGATTTGTTCCCGGGGTCTTTGTTCTTCTCGTCACGTGCCCTAGTTATACGAGACGAAAGAGAACAGCTTGATAATCCAATGGAGATGGCAGATTTGACCTATAAATATCAGCAATCCTCATCGACTCCAAGTGTTCTTAATAGATAGGACTAGACATGGCTAATGGGGGCTTTAAAGCTGATGGGTTTCCTGAATGCTACATTTTAAAGTTCTTCTATATAAATACATACTAAAATACCACGTATGTGTGTGTGCATTAGAAACCCACCATGTCTATGTAACCGGAGATCAGATCTCATCGGAATGATTATTCTTCCCAACTCTGAGCATTCCTTGCTCATCCAAATCACCGAAGCCAAGTGTCAGAGTGGTTCCATCGCTAAACAGCGAGCTGGAGTGAGGCTTGTTTTGTTTCTATGTCCAGTTACCTTCGCAGGATACAGTGGTCATTTGGGGTTTTGTTATTATAGTATTATGCAGTTTTATCTGTTCGGTAACCTTATTTAACCCCTTAATGACAAAGCTCGTACATGTACGGCTCAAAATGCATTGTTTTCAATGGGTTTTGGGACCGCCCATTGTCCTTAAGGGGTTAACTTATTAAATACATTTAAAAATTTTAAAGTGTGGGGGGGGTGCCACATATAGGATCAGCCGCGGGTGCCAAATACTCCAGGTATGCCCCTGGAACTACCCTGTTGGCACAGGTTATAAGCTTCTAGTACAGTTGGTCGCTGTGTTGTTTATGATATATTTGACACTTCTCATTATGTTGTGTGTCAAACCTTTCCTCAAGGGATACAATGTTTATATCACTTTAATCGGTCCTGGCTTTCCACGCATCTAGACTCACTTGGCCTTTCTCAATTACAGTATGTTTGATAATCAAGATGTGAACTCCCTGTGGATTTATCCAATTATTTCATTAGATTTAGTTCTTTATTTTCAGTCTTTGTCAGTAATTACTACCAATCTGTTTGAGATCTGGACCGGTGCCACCGCCGTAAAAAAAGTTTTCACTGGACGTGGGCCAAAAAGGTTTGTCATTTTCATCCTATTAACCCATTCAAGGTGTAACCACATACATATTGTTAATTATTATTATTATTATGATTATTTTAGCATTATTCGTATATAACCTAAAACTCTAATAACTCTAAATGTAAGAAGTTGATCCTCATTATCTGTAGTATCTTAGCATTTCATACGGCACTCAATAAAATTTAAATATTGTAATACAGATGCTTCTTGTATTATGGATTGCATGGAATTGACGAAGAGACCTTTGGTAGCAGACAGTATTGCAGGCCAAGAGCAAGTAATAGTAGTCAAGATAATATTTAAAGATTAAAAAAATATGTTAAGTTGGTGTTCTTCGAAACGGGCCAGGAATGGTGAAATGATGACATGGCCTGCATTCAACGTTTAAAGTAGAGAAAACACAAGACAGATTTTGCCAAAAAGAGCACAAAGAAGGGTGTAACAGTGTGAAGTCAAAAAGTACCGGTTATACTCACTCCTGCTGTAATCACAGACAACAGAAATCGCACCTCGAGACATCAGGAACGCATCGACCTGTGCATCATTAACGCCATCAGCCCCAGACAGGATTGCGCAATCCATAGTCTATAGAAAGTATGTGCTAATGGGTTAATTCATTGTGTTGTAATCTCCATTCAAACGTTGGCAGGTTTAGCATCGACACCAGTTCAACCAAGTTTAACCAGAACATGGTGACATAAAAATACGACGGTTATGATGGACAATACTCAAAAACACCCTGGACAGTGTAGTGCACATAGAACGAGTGCAGAAACAGTCCAGCCATTTTCACTTTATAACCCTTTATTACCCAGTTAGAATAACCCAGTTGCATACTTGCAATGTAAACATCACAGCAAGCCGTTGATGAAGATGAGAAAAGGCTATGTAGTCATAATGGCTCCCAGTGGTAATGGAGAGTTCTTGTGCCTTCCTTCCACCAATAAAGCGCTATTCTTCTCTTTACGATAAAACTCGTATTATTGTTTCTTAACCATAGTATGTGAGTTTTTTGTAAATGATCTCTCAAGACCACCTTGGATGATGCAACAATGCCCATACTACTCCATTTATTATGAATGGGGCTTCCTTTGTCTCAATAACTGGATATAAGAAGGACTCTTTTCATGGTGTTTGGTTAGAGGTGTTGTAATAAGGGTGGGCTTCACTGTGAATGTGATAGTTATTGGGGGGGATTTAGAAGATAAGGTGTATATTTATATATTTTGGATTATAAATACATTTTTTACAGATGATACTAACCTTTTCAACTGAAGACAGAAGAGATCCAGACCAACAGTTTTTTTTTCTTTCCATAATAAATATTCACATGTATTTTGCTCCATCTCACATTGTCGATAAAATATACTATTACTCTTAACGTGCGCTTTGTAATAGTTCCGTGTTGTCAAGGATTTGTGATATGTTCCTGTAATACGAAACTTCGGATGGCATTCTTCCAGCATCTCGTTGTTTTTGAAAATATTTGAAATCATTAAAACCCGACTTGGTCAGTTAAGTTTATTTTTGACTTTCACATTTCACCTAATATGTTCTGCTTTGTCCGCCTAGTCGTCAAAACAAACTTTTCGTAATAAAGTTCCCTGCGCGTTCTTCTAAATATAGTCAAAGCATAGCCCACCATCCAACCAAAAGTCCACCATACTGGGTTCCCATGGCCTTGCAGCTGCACACAAGCCTAAGATCACTATGTACACAGAATAATGCAGAATTTAGGTATTATTCCTAAACCCTACAAGGCTTTGTTTTCGGGCAAAGTGGCCACCTGCCACACGGGGCAAATGCCGCTCTACTGGTAGACCAGGTGCTGCAGCATAAAAACATAACACGCAGCCTCTCATATCCAACCATTGGCCACCTGGCGGCCGTTGGCCTTAAAGTGCCAAGGCCGCCTCATCACCCACAGTCAGTCCCTGATCCTAAAATATTCATCATAAGCAGTTCATAAGCTCATCCATAAAGAAGCCTATCATCAATCTGTGGGTTCTAATGTCTCACTGATAAAAACTGCCCCGAAAAATAGGTAACCTCCCTCTTGTCTTCACTTATTTCTCAAAGAGGCCAAAACTCCTTTACAAAATAATTGGCGCATTTAATAATTTATTATTTATCATAGAGATCATGTGGAATTTGTGTGTCCACTTCTTATAAGTCTCTAGACAGAGAGTATTCACTGCCAGAGCCCTCTCTTTGCTGCCTGTGCATCATGGGAATTGTAGTCCAGAGCGTTTGGAACGCCAGAGGTTGCCTACCCCTCATTAAAACGCGAGTGCTTGGCCAAACCATTAAGGTTTAATCAAACCCACATGTTTAAAAGCAGGAGTTCGTTTTCTATAATTGCTGCATATTTCACAGGCATAAACACACTTGGAGAGTTATTAGTAGAGACAATAGCCTTTTTGTGCAGAAGAAAACTGTGCCGAGTTACAAAAAAAAGCTCAGAAAGATATTTGTTTTTCGAAAAAAAAAATAAGGCCAAAGCTGTGCCAAAATAGATTTCTGCGTGGTGAAAATAAACATGGAGCTGGTATTTTGGTTTTATATTTCTAGGTCTGCACCCAGTCTGGGTTTAGTGTTGTGAATATAAAGAAAAAAATATTATGGATAATCTACTGCAGGGGCGTAACTAGAAACCAAGGGGCCCCCAGTGACAAAATTGCCCCGGGGTCCCCCAACTTCAGAAATTTTAGATTATAACTATGATGCCACTAAGATGTTTGTATTGCTTTCCGTATAGTTTGTGGTGTTGACTGCATGCAGGGCCCGGCGCTAGTGGTAGGCAAGGCAGGCACTGGCCTAGAGCGCACTCAGCCTAGGGGTTGCCTCCTCTGCAGTGAGCCAAGGGGCGGCAAAACAAGTTTTTGCCTAGGGTGGCAAAAATTCTTGCACTGGCGCTGACTGTGTGCATATCTGGGAAGTTAATATGGCTGCCTCCTTCTACCCCTTACGATGGGGTGACAGGTGAGTTGTTGTTGTGGCTCGCCCCAGTATGCTGGCAATAAGTGGAACCAAGGTGGGGAATCATCTAGCTAGGCTGCCACCACTTCAGGCCTATCTCCCCAGGAAGAATATGCAATTGTACCCCTATGATCCAGTTGCCCCAAGTAGCTCCCTGGTATGTCTGGGCTCTATCTGTCCACCAAATTTTATTTAAGAGCAACACAAGTTTCAAAAACTTGTCTGATGTTTGCCTGATGCCAACTTGAGATCATTTATAAGTCAATGCCTTGTTTCACATGGCCTGTAAATGAACAATAAATAAAATGCCTCAACGTTACAAAAGGAGCTTTCATTCTACATGACAGAGACCATGGGGTATTCGCTTGACATGGGAAATGTGGGAGGAAGGAATTAGCGGCATAAATCATAGAATAAAATCACAATATTTGCTCTGTTTTTCACACCCAACTTCAAAGTTAAAAAGAAAAAATTAAATTAAAAAAACTGCGTTCTGTTGTAGAATTGTAGAGACCCCGGAAATGAACACTGCGGCAAGTGAGCGGCAAGTATTGGAAGTCGCCGTCAGCACCCCTGTGATCAGTGTTATAAAGAGAGGAATGAAGGAACTAGAATCTCATTCTTTCACAGATACGTAAAAAATATTTCTATTTTCTTTTTTAGGGAAACAGAGGATTTTTATTGTTTTAACACTATTGTGAATGGTGCCAATCTTAGCCATTTTGGCATTTTATAAACTATGCATGTTTCTTTATTAAATGTTAATACAGGCCAGACAAAAACATAGGAAATAACTCTATGAACAAAATATACTAGCTTCATATATTCTCATTTAAGACATTTGAAAAGGAAACACCTGGGGATTTTGAACAAATTCATTTGTTTCCTGGAGTTTGGAGTGACAGAAAAGGGGGGCATTAAAGCCCCCCGTACAGTGCTCTGGTATATGATGGCGCTATATAAAACAAAATTATAAAAACAATAAGATGAATCTGTGGACCAAAATTTGCTCTTGGTTGGCCTTTATGAAAATAAAAAAGGAAAATATGTTAAACCAAGCCATAAAAATGTATACATAGTGTGTACTGTGCAATATATTTGATATTGTATTTGTTATATATTCACATGGTATTTGATGATAAAAGGTAAACCGATTTATTGGGTCTTGAAAAACATGACAAAAGTAATATATATTTTTTTTAAGCAAACACTATATCTCCGGGATCCTTTCCCAGAAGTCAGTGCTCCTGAACGCAGGTAACGAACGAGTGAAATTTGGAGAAAGTATTTATTGTAGCTCTCACTTGTAATATTTGCCTCCCTGCATACGTTTTGTTTTTCCCTCCGTTAGTTATATTTCATTCATCCCTTCCCTAAATATTCAAGCTTTTATTTCTTCTTTTCCTCAAAGCCTGTCTCCTCTCTTTGCTTTTCAGTTCCCTTGTCTCTCCTCTCTGATTCAATTTTCCTTTTATACCTCTTGGTTTGTTATTTTAATTCCTACTCTTAATCCTTTGGTGTTTTCTCTTGCACCGGTTCACCCCAAGCGCCATCATTCCTCCCCACTTGCTTGCGACTGTTCAGGTCTTCTCTTTATTGTTTCTTAACGTTTCAAGCCCAACTAGAGGGAATATCCCTTATTTTATAGGGACTGACCTCAGCACGCTGACACCACACATGACCTGACCTGTGATGGACCTTCCGTCAATGGTCAAAAGCCTCACCAAATGGCCATGGGCCTACCAGCAATTACGACTGCAGCTAGTAGACTTCTTACAACCCCAGGAGTTGGGCAGCCTTTCTGTCGCCATCATACCTCCCATAATGATTCTTCTAACGGAAGCTTAAAAGGTTACCTGTGGGAACAGAAATAAGCTTCTCTGGAGAATTTTTATTTACTTGGAAAGCTTGATCCAATGGATTAGATTAAATATATAATGGGTTGTCAGGCCATCCTCAATGGAGCTAAAAGCAAGGAAAGAATCTAAATGTCTGGAAAGAAGGTACAAGCACAAAATACGATGTTTACGATACAGTAAACAGCGCAGTGGAGAGAACTGGTCCAGGTTTTTTTCCACAGCGCTGAATTAAATTGGCTTCTCTTCAAAAAAAAAAATGCTAAGTAAATTATTGATGCCAAAACCCATCTGTTAGTTCCACCACCAGTTGCCAGGTGTGAAAGAAACAGCCATCAAAAGAGGTCTTCTGCAATTACAAACCTTTCACTTACCGTTTTACATGCCCCGGCGAAAGGGAGATCAATGTTTTCGTCATTATCATGGCTCTTTAGAGAATTTGACTTCTATCAGTTCTACCAGAACTTTCAAATCTGCCAGCTATATATTTATATGTTGTAAATAGTGAATATGTAGGTAACGTCCATCAAATATTTAAGATTAATAGGCATTTTATCATATAGTAAATAACATATTAAAAAAGAAAGCAATTTTTTGCAGTTTTAAAGGGGGTTGAGGAGATAACGTCTTTTAAAAGGATACACCAGTGTTCCAGGCAACCTTCTGAAAAAAAGAATGGATCTATGAGTATTTTGTAAGTACTTTAATGTGCATTCTTTAAACTTGCCAAAAAAACTTACTGTAGGGAGAAGCTTCAGCTCTAGAGCTGAAGAACACCGCTTCCTCTCACACCCAATCAGGGGCAGTAAAGGACTCCCATGTGCTCATTGGGGGGTTCTCTTTAGACCTCCACAAACCGATTGTGCTCGCAGAACCAGTGCTGGAGCTGACTGGTGGTGAGTATATCAAGTGCATGCCAAAAAGAGGGGGGCAGGGTAAGGGGCAATTTTATATGGATGGTTTCTGCAGAATTCCCCCCATGCATTTGCAATGGGGACCACACAGAAGTAAGAACCCCTTAACTATGACATACATTAAATTGCATATGGATGGAGTTTCTGTTTAAGTCAGGGGACTTTCAAATCCATAAAATGTATTAAAATAAACTTGTTTGGACCTCATAGGCATCCTAGATCTTTTTAAAGTGTCCATGCAGGCATACTTGGATATATATTATATTGCCTTCTTAGACCGTATATAGTTTACATACACAATGTATGGTTTGTCCCTTCGATAAGGAAATCAGAACTTAGGCCAAGAAGCACGTTAGTGCGGGGATCATTTGTAACATTTTTGGGGAACAGTTTTACTTTAGAAAAGTGTCAGAAAGGAAAAGTGTGATATGACATAAGCACAGAGTTAAGCTTTTATTTGATTAGAACACATGTACGGCAACAATGCCTTTATTCTAACATTTATTTGGCGTGAGGATTTACTTCCCCCGCAAATGATTTTGATCCACGGTCCATTGACCGCTAGGACTAGGGATGCCTAGCGTTTTTGTGACCTGGAGATCGTAGATTATTTTCCACTTTGGCGAACGGTCAATTTATAAAAGCAAGGCTGCGGGAGACGTCCACACACAAAACCCCATTGTATTTAAATCTTGTTTATAATATATTCCTTAAAAACAGCAGCTGGAAAGATGTTAGAAGTTTGTATTCTAAAACAGGGAAAGGTACATTATGGGTTAAGCCATACACTCACTGGCCACTTTATTAGGTACACCGGTTCAATTCCTTATTAACACAAATAGCCGACCACATGGCAGTAACTCAATAAACTTGCTGAAGTTCAACCCGAGCATCAGAATGGGGAAGAAGAAGGGGATTTAAGTGACTTTGAACGCGGCATGGTGGTTGTTGGCACCAGACAGGCTGGTCTGAGTATTTCAGAAATTGCTGATCTGCTGGGATTTTCAAGCACAACCATCTCTAGGGTATACAGGGAATGGTCCGAAAAAGAGAAAATATCCAGTGAGCGGCAGTTGTGTGACGGAAATGCTTTGTTGATGTCAGAGGTCAGAGGAAAATGGGCAGACTGGTACAAGATGACAGAACGGCAACAGTACCTCAAATAACCACTCAATACAACCAAGGTATGCAGAATACCATCTCTGAACGCACAACACGTTGAACCTTGAAGCAGATGGGCTACAGCAGCAGAAGACCCACTGGATGCCACTCCTGTCAGCTAAGAACTGGAAACTGAGGCTACAATTCTCACGGGCTCGCCAAAATTGGACGATGGGAGACTGGAAGAATGATGCCTGGTCTGATGAGTCTCGATTCCAGCTGTGACATTCAGATGGCAGGGTCAGAACTTGGTGTAAACAACATGAAAGCATGGATCTATCCTGCCTTGTATCAACGGTTTAGGCTGCTGGTGGTGGTGTAATGTTGTGTGGGACATTTTCTTGGCACCCTTACCTCTTAATGACACACCTGTGGCCCACTCAGTAACCAGGGGCCTTTATATACTGGGGCTGCTCCCGATAACCATTGCTAGAGCATTGTTTCTTTGGCCTCTGACGCTGTTTCTGATGTTTGCACTGCTGTTGTATTCTGGCTTTTGACTCCTGGTTCCAGACTTGGCATTGTCTTACCCCTTCAGTACCTGGTTTTGATCTGCCATTACATGGTTATTGACCCTGGACTGTACTTTGTGTCGCTGTCTAGTCCTTGTTCACTGTATTTTGCCCTGACTGTAATGGTTTGACACAGACCTCTGTGTGGTTCATTCAGAGCCCTCTGCCAGTTGCCCGTCTCAATCTCCAGCGATCTGCCAGTTGCCAGTCTCAGTCTCTGGCCGTCTACCAGTTCCTGTCTTGATCTCTGGCTGTCTGCCAGTTCCTGTCTCGGTCTCCAGCCATCTCCCAGTTCCTGGCTCTGTGTGTCCGGCTGTCTGCCAGTTGATCTTGTTCCAGACTCATCTATATCAATTTTGAACCTTGTAGGCAAATGGTGCCCAAGCACAGAACCAAGACTGTAGCAGACAGCTGTCTACAAGCAGAAAGTGACAAGTCCACCTGTCCTACGCAGGGTTTAGAAGCTTCAAAAGTCTCTGCACAAAGTCTCCTGACCCAGTACCCGCTATCATGATATCTTCATGTCCAGAGCTCCATGTGGCACAAACTAGCTCTAAGGTTGTGCTACCAGCATGCACTCACCAAGCCATACCAACAATGCAGACAGAACAGACCAACAAAAATGGGGACTGGACTGCTCGCTGTGATCTGATCCATTTTTTACTGTGTTCTACCTTGCTCTATCTTATAGAACTCTCCTCCTCCTAGTGTACCATATGGCAGCTGGGAGGTGATGGGTTAAAGAGGTGTGTCTAGCACTCCACAGGTAGAGGTGGAATAATGGTGGGGCAAAAAAGGGCATTTCCTGCAGGGCACTTGAGCAATTGCTTTTTACCTGCAGCGCTTGTATTTGCTTGCACTGCACAGCATTCACAGGAGCAGAGATACACGGGGGGGGCTGGATCCATGTGTAACATGTATGCATGCATGTATCTATTAATGTGGAGATGTCGCTGTATGAATGCATGTGATTGTCTCTAAATAATTTGAGTGCCAACCATGTAGGCAATATGCTTCCACTCCATGTTGGGAAGAGGGTAGAACTGGATGGTTGGGGGACAGGTAGTCACATCTGGTTTTCTTTAGAGAGGGTGTGCATACGTCGGCATCAGTCTTTGCTCCTGGAATTTAAATCCAGCCTCGTTGTTATAGTCTCCAAAAGACAATTGCCTCCTTCTCTTGTCTTTTGTTCCTGACTAATGGTAGCCCCGAACATCAATACTTGGCGCACATAGATATCCTTATGGCGAATGGTACCTTCTAAAAAAGAATCAGCCTAATGAATATCATTTTTGGGTATACAGCACATCAAGGTAATTTCACAATAAAACATATATTATAATATAAAATATTATATATACGGTAATATATATATATATTTTCCAAACATTGTAGTATTTCTGTTCATGTCGAAAGCCCTTTTAGTAAGCTAGCTACCTTGTAACTTAATTATTACCATGTTTTATTTGGAGCAGAATCTGTATTTGCATGTAAATTATCTCTAAGAACGTCCCTCGCTATTCTAGAATTTAGCCAAATTTCCGAGACTAAGTTACATGTGTTACAATCTGTCACAATTTTACAATTCTTTATTGTTGATTGGACATGAAACACTCTTCAAAACAGTGTACAAAAACAGCAAAACACACAGGGTTAATCATAGGAATATCACAGCATTTAGACTTTAGTTTCATAGTGTATAAAACCTAAAAGGAAATGCTGTGCGCTCAACATGTGTCCAATCATTTATTTAATTTTAATATAATAATTTAACTATTGAAACAAATTAATCAAAATGAATCCCCTCTAAAGCCGTATTACTGACTTTAATTCTTAAAATGATTACATTGTATCCTCCGAACCTCCCTTCGCCCTGCAGAACGATTATATGGGAAATACTCTGCAAAACTGCTAAGCCATTCCCTTTCTGTGATCTTGCTTGGAACCATGGGGTACAAAACTCATGGTGGCGCCGCGTAGGGCCTCGGTGCCCATGGCCCCACTTTGTTTGCCTGTGGCTTTTATGCCAGCTGTACTTATGGGAGAATGCACATGGGCACATGAACACATCTATACTATAATTGCTTTCGTTCTGTGCCTTTTTTTTGTTTTTCTATTTAGTTCCTTGGTGTATATCAAATATATCAATCATCTAAATGTCTTGCACAATTACATCGCAACATTGCCTTTGTGTTAGGTGAAGCATGCACTTAATGTCACATGTCACAGAAATTTTGTAAGTATGATCTCTGACCATTTGGCATATTGGAGGGTGTATGCCGGTGAAGGACTGAAGCTCTATAGACCTCGAGACATGTTGGTGAGAAACACAGATTGCTTTCACTCGCTGCTCGGCGATTAGGGTGGTAATGAACAGGAGATATCTGCCAGATGTGCTTTTTCATTGATATACAATAATGGCCTTGATACCGCATGTTGAATTAATTGCTGACCTGCTGACCTCGATAGATGCTGTTGAAAAACACAGAACGCAAGAGAGGACCTCAGTACTTTTCCAGACAATGCGTTATACAAAGCGATTAGCGAATACTAGAATTTGTAGGATGCGCCCAATATCTCTGTTGCAAAAAAGGGGGCCGTCCTGACCAGCTGCAGCCAATAAGAGAACAGGTAGAGAGGTGACCTCACTTGCTTACCAAATGGAATGGAACGCTTTGGGTTTCTTTCATTATCTCATAGGAAGTTTATTAATGGGCTTTTGCATAAATCTCACATTTTCAGCCAGGTTAACGTTAAATTATGGCCTCTTTTGGCATTTCCTGAAGTCACCAACTTCAGATAAACCTATTTTCTAATATTGTAAAAAAAAAATAGGTCCATTAGAAACTTTGTGGGTCACCGACTGCATGTAGGGAGCTGTTACTCTGTATCAGACACAGCTCGTGTAACGCAGAGCTGAGACACTCGGGTAGAGGAGCAGTCCTTGCTTTGCACCAGAAAGCTGACCCTTTCTGTCACAATACCAGATTTCTATGGAAATTGGTGCAATTAGGTTAAGATGGTCACCTGTTTCTGCTTGGACTCTTGGTAACAATGTATTAAGGCATAGGGGTGTAGGCTGGCATGCTGGTACTATGGATAGTCTTGTTAAGCTCTGTCCATTCTTGTTAGGAACCACGTGTGGTCTTTCGCTGGTCTGTCGGTCTGGCAGGTGTCATCTCCCTACCCTTGGCCCTGGTCCAGTTGTACAGCTCTGAGCGTGCGATGCTTGGAACGCTCACTCCTAGCCCTGCACTCAAATGATTCCTTGCCGGCGCACCTGCCCTAAAACTCCCTTGTGTGTGAAAGTAGAATGACTCAGAAGAAAATAGTTTTACTGTTTGTTCTTCTACTTCCTATTTAAAGTCACTATCAAGCAGCTATTTGGCAACTGGACATAATGTACTAACTGACATAATAAAAGTTCCCGGCACATTCCTGTATGGTGTGATCTAGAACCTACCCAACACTTAACTAGTTCCTGCCCATGGTTTCCAATGCATGCTACACCAAGTGCCCTTAACTCATGCCCAGGAAAGTTACATGTATAATGATATATGATATGAGGGGCTTCTGATACCAGACTTGAAAGGGACAGTCTGAGGCCCTATACAATGAATAATGTATATCAAAGTGCTTCGTAACTACCATGGTATGCATTCTTACCTGTAAGGAAGAGAAACTTAAGGAGAAGCGGCAGCTCTAAGTGCTTGAAACAACCAATCACTGGCAGGAAAGCACTCCCATTTTAGAACCCCTGGAGCACTCCCAAGTCAACGATTTGCACTGGAAAAAATGTAATTGTATGCATATGACAGCTGTGTTAGCTTTAAATGACACCTGGAGTGTCCCTTTTAAATAGACTCCACATTTTCTGTTTTGCTTAACGGACGTTTCTGACTATGTTCAGTCTAATGCACCTTGATACATCTAAAGGGTTAATAAAAAGCCGAGCGGAGCTCGACACCACAAATCAAGATCTTGCTGATGCGTCGATGACTGCTTTAAATCACGTAACTTAATAGTTCCAAATAATTCGTAATATCATATAAAACACAACACCAGCTAGTTCTCCAACACACATGACAGGAACAAACAGGACATAATCTATGACTTCATCAAAAGCCAACAATTAGACCCAAACAAAAAAGGGAAAGAAAGGCTGTTTTTGTGAATATAACTTACGTGTGAAACTGATATAAACTAAAGAATATCTTACATTTTTTTTTTACTTAATTATCATTGTTTGGCCGCTATGGAATGTTATTATTATTCGATTGTGGGAAGCTGAGAGCTAAAGCTTCGGATAACGGATCTGTACACAGGAATTTCCCATTTGATTGTGAACGCCAGTCACATATCTCAGCCCAGCTGGAAGTGTGTGATAGAATAATCGCTTTGACTTTACTTCAGCACTAAGCCACTTGTAATTTTCCATCCCAGACGAGCTGTAATAAGGAGAGCCGTTTGAAAAAAGCTCTATTATTTTCACGATGTAATCTTTATCTGTGAAGAACACAATGGACAAGGCATTTCATTTTTGTGGTGGGCATGTAGACCAAGCCCCTTTCCATTGATACATAATATTTGTTTTGGAATTAAAGCTGAATCTGTGAACTCTTGTATCTTTTTTTCTGTTTCACATTCTTTATTTTTTACATTGTAAAAGAAAAAAAAATCATAAAAAATAAAACCATTATGTATGTGCGCTGTACACAAAGGTGCTTTCTCCACATTATTTTTGCAGTATCCTGTCGAGTTATTTTGCTGAACTCTAGATGACATCTTGTTTGTTACAATCTATTGTTATAGATTATTTTCTCCAGAACCTTAAACCAAATTAAAAGCAAACGCAACGTCTAGGACATTGTGGTCTACTTGGAGGTCAGTTGGCATGACAAGGTCCTCAAAGGTGTCCCCTTGATGTGGCCAAGACATGGATACATAGTAGTTTGATTTTATTCTTATAGTGTCATCCACCCCATGATAGCTCAGTAGTGGTCCCATCTTTCACGTGAACAGTTGTATTTTTGAGGGTTTGGACTATAGTATAATCGCTGAGATGTTGATACAAGTTATCCAGTATTGGAAGCCCAGTCAGTATGATTCAGGACAATGACAAATGAAGACTTGTCCCCAAACAATCCACAGAGTTGCCTATAGAGGCAAAAACATTGTGCACCAACTAGTGTTTTGGAGTTACCTACAGTTCTGACGCATCTGCACTACTTGTTTTCCCATTGTACAGCACTGCGGAATATGAGGGCGTTATAGAAAAATAATCAATAATAAAATAAATATTCCATCATTTAGTGTGTGGATGCCGCACTTTGCAAATATGTATCCAGCAGGTGGCCACATATGTTATTTATCAGCCACCAATCCTAAAGTGCCAGGACTGATTTCAATCATCGTCCTCTCCTGGTCCTCTATGGGTTTAAGTCAGCATTTTTCTGCTATTGCAGATTTTGACTAAGGGCTACTGGCGGACATACCTGGGAACCTCTG
Source organism: Spea multiplicata (assembly GCA_009364415.1). NCBI lineage: Eukaryota > Metazoa > Chordata > Amphibia > Anura > Pelobatidae > Spea > Spea multiplicata. The sequence goes on along the minus strand of VKOC01048222.1, from coordinate 35,726 downwards.
GGCTCCGGCTACCCGGAGCCTTCCCTTGTGGGACGCGGCCAGGACTGCACACTGACATCAGCAGGTGGTCCCATGACGTCGGTCTACCTGCAGCGCTCCTGGGGGGAGTGGCTTCATGGAGGTGCAGGGAGGGGCTAGAGCCAGGCAACTCTTAGCGGGCAGAAAGTGGGTGTGGTCAAACATCTCTACCCTGTGCCAACAAACTGACCCAAAAACCCAGTGCAGGGCTTCACCCTGAGACACCGGGTCAAATCCGCACAGGCATTACAGCAACTGTTTTACAGCTGAAACTAAAATGGTAATTAAGTGATTGTTTCATTTTAGAAATAACTAAACATGATGCATGACATTTTAACCCCTTCAAGACCGGGACGTACCTGGTACTTCCGGGTCAAAGGTCACGGGCAGACCGGGACGTACCAGGTACGTCATCGATGATGCGCGATACAGCGTCGCTTTGAACGCTGGGATCGCGAGGGGCAGCTGCTACTGGCGGCTGGGTGTCCCCAGCGATCCGTAGCAGCCACTCCCCCTCAATTCCGTGCACATGATCGTTTTGCAGCGAATCATGAGCACGGAATTTAAATATTTAAAAAGAAACTGCGGTCTTCAAGGGAAGACGCAGTGTGCCAACGCCGGTCCTGAAGGGGTTTAAAGGTTTGTTTTTATAGTCTGGAAGGTGGGTTTATGAATAAAAAGTGAACTAGAATTCTTAGAGACTCTTTTATTGTTTTCTTCCTCTAAAGCTTTAATTGAATTAAAAACAGCACAGAAACTCTTAATAAGCTTTTTTTGTTCATTTTCGATGGCAATAGCCGACGAACATCTGCTTTTGTGTCACGTGGCAATTAAGTTCTCCCTGCAAAAGTTAAGAATAAGACAAAATATCGCATGATTAAAGAATTATTCCTTGACAAAGAAGTATGACAGCCACTAGCACCGAGGCTGCATCCCTTCCTCGAGAATTTAATTGAAGCAGTCAACTGTTTTAGAATCACACGGTTAGGCAAATTCAAAATGACGTGATATGAAAAAATGTTTTCTTTTGCTTCGCCATTAGCCGGGTCTCTGGTTGCCTTTCACCGTCTCAGATTCTCTTGCCTCGATTCCCCGGCTGGCCCGATGACACCCCTTACCGCCTGCTCTTCTCTCATTCTCCTAAATAAATCAGAAAATCACATTTTTTGTATGCTTGAAAGAAAAGGGGGGGAATGTGCTGTATTATCAATTGCGGTTCCTTTTCCTGAACGGTTCTAGGAAAAACAAAAATGTTTCCGCCGTTTCACGAAGCTGTCAAACAAAATGAACCGCAGGAGATTGGCTCATCTCTATCGGGTGGAACAAGTACAAGGCCAGTCGGAATAATAAAAGGTAAAACGGTGATCCGCACACGGAGGAAGATGAAAGCATTCCTTTGAATGTACTTGAAAAAGGACAGCTGAACAGCAACTCCTGGCAACAAGCGACGCAGACTGTATTGTGCTTTAGAAGAAATGTGAATCGAGAGGCTTGGTGAATTTTAACCCAACAGGTAAAAGAGAGAAATGAAAGGGGCAGTAAAAAAAATTAGGTAACTGACCAGTGGCAATCTAGTTTTCCCAGTTACTTCGGTGGAGCTACCATATGACCAACATATGAGTTTACAACCGCTGAAAAGCAATCTGTTACATCCGTGTCATATGTCGTTCTTCAGGAGAGGACCATCAATCTTTGGGGGCCAAATATCTCTGTCCCACTTACCAACCCTGATGCCCCTCGTTTGTAGGAGCTCAGAATGTTTGCTGCGTGAGTTCTAAAGCACTAAAGGTCATTATAATATATATATATATATATATAAAACATATATCAGCGCAATGGAATTTGGTGACTGCGCCCCCACACCAAATGAGTGTAGATAATATAAATAATATCAACTCAATGTAGCAATTCAATGTAGCTTCAAAGAGATCCGAGCAGTATGTTATTGGACCCTTACGTTTGATGGGGGTTATTCAAGCCCATAGATCGAGCAAAGGGATGATCGGGAGGGGTTATTCGTCTCCCGGGTTGATTTCACTCTCCACCGTTAGATTTTTTTATATCCAAACTTCGTAATCTCAGAATAAAAGAGAAACGAGGGAAATCTTCCCAAATTCTTGAAGCACAAATCCGGAGGCGAGGGTGATATGAAAACATTGAATACTTTAATATATAAACAAATAAATAAATAATCGGAGTAGCGGCAGTTCTCAAAATCAGGGCGTCCCGCGCTCATCCACTGCTGCACAGCCGAGCGTATATCCACAAATAGCAATCACGTCCTCCTTCTCCTCCGTCACCACGTACGACGCGTTTCGTGCTATACTTCCTCAGGTACGTAGGGATATATATATTGCAATACAGATGCCGATACCCATACTTATGTTCCTTTTGATGTTTACTTGTAGATCTGGTACTGCTTACAGAAATGGACATAAAAAAAATATATAAAAAAAATAATTAAAAAAATTAAATACATATATATATATATAAACGCAATACTTCTCTATGGAACCTTAGTTTAGGATCATTATATTGGACTTTGTTTGCTCTCCTTTGCCACAATCAAAGTTGTGAAGGCGCCAGCACCCCTATAAGAATACAGATCAGTTTTATATGATGTAGACTCATACGCAATGATAACACCTGCTAATAATTGCAGCGTTGGGTTATATCTGAAAAAAGCCATTATTCTAAAGACATGGTGTCTGTTTGGTATAATCTGCACATCAGGATAAAGAGTATCATCTTATCTCACAAACGCAGATTGTCTCTCCATTCCATGACAACTCACACTATAAATCAGGTATATAAACGGGTAAAGTACTAATTTAACTTGCAATTTAAGGAATATCTAGGATAGATTTTTTCTCTTTTATTCGGTAGGTTTGATATTTCTAATAATCATGGCTGTTATTTATTTCGAAACACTGTATAACGGTCATAATAAAAGCTCCTTTAAAAGTCTTTGGTTCCTTTCAGACAAGTGGTTGTCTCATAGTCAGAGATGGACAGCAGGTGCTTTTATGATGGTCATTTCAATAAAAAGAAGACTTTTCTCAGACACTGGTCTCCTTCTATGGATACCTTGTTACCCCTGGCACACCTTACAAATGTCCCTCTGCCTCCATCAACTTCTCTCATTTTCCAGAAGCTCAGAATTTGTGTATCTGGCTTAGGTCAACTATGCTTAGGCCTAATGAAGCAGTCTGGAAGGTGGCAAAACCAGGGGCAAACCCGGTGCTTCACTGCTCTATGGGGCAGTCACAAGGTACAGAGATGTATTTTTACCTTCTGTGCTGCCCTATGCCTGACCCTGGGTGGTCGGCGTCTTCTCTGAGTTAAAAGATGCACTGTGCTTTTAAGACATGAAGAGTCTGGATATGATGTCATATGATGAAGGCTTGCAGGACCTTCTAATGCGGTCTATGGAGGCTATGCTGAGTCGGCGCATTCACCGTAGTGCAAACAGCCCGGTTGGGGAGATTAAAGAGGGTGATGTGATCAGAGGGCTGGGATACAATGTCACAGCAGTGAGAATGGCAGCTGCAGGTGTGGGCCACGGGGGCTTAGGATAAATCCACCACTGCTTTAAAAAGTTACAATAATGAATACATAGAAACAGTAGGAAATGGTTTTACAAATTTGTGTAAAAATACGTTATTCTAAATGCCTTTCTCTACCGCAGATACAGCTTCCAGTATCTATTATAAGAGACATCCGGTGCATGTGATCTCACACGGCTCATCCCATAGTACGTGTTGGCCTTGTTCCTTTTCCTGAATTCAAAGTGCTGTTGGCAGACTAGACAGGCAGGAGAAGTGCTACGATATTGAACAGCCAGGGACTGTTGGCAGCTATAGGGCATATCTAGCCCATATTAAAGTGGTATGAGACCGCAATGTATGCAGATTCCAAAAATCCCGTGACCCGGGGGATTCGGATGTCAACCCAGCCTCTCAGGCAGACCTGTGTTATGGAAATGACCATAACATCTCATAATCACATTCACTTCTCCATCCAGTCTCCAGCGGCTGTGGGGGTAAATAAGAAAGGGAACACTAAGATTACACATCCTAGATCTGAATGAACTAATCGTATGACATACCGTATTTGCTTGATTATAAGACGACCCCCCAAAATCTGAATATTAACTTAGGAAAAAAAGAAAAAGCCTGAATATAAGACGACCCCAAAGGAAAAAAGTTTTACCAGTAAATGTTAATTCATGTAAACTATTTTTTTTAATAAAAGCTATGATTGAGAAAAATATTTTTTTGTTTTTATTTCCTTGTATTTTCCAACCTGTCCCCCAGTTACGCACATCTGCCCCCAGGCTTGCCACTCCAATATGGCACTGTGGCCCATGATATGCCTTTTAACCCTCTATATGCCACTGTGCCCCATGGTATGCCTTTTGACCCCCTATGTGCCACTCTGCCTCCAGAAATGCCTTATACCCCTATATACCATTCTGGCATTTAGGGGGTTAAAAGGCATATTATGGAGCAGAGTGGCATATAGGGAGGTGTAAGGCATTCCAGGAGGCAGAGTGGCATTAAGGAGGTTAAAAGGCATTTCATAGAGCACTCTGCCTCCAGAAATGCCTTATACCCCTATATGCCACTCTGGCATTTAGGGGGTTAAAAGGCATATTATGGGGCAGAGTGGCATATAGGGAGATATATAGGAGGCAGAGTGCTCTATTAAATGCCCCTTTAACGCCACTCTGCCTCCTGAAATGCCTTATACCTCCCTATATGCCACTCTGCCCCATAATATGCATTTTAACCCCCTAAATGCCAGAGTGGCATATAGGGGTATAAGGCATTCCAGAAATGCACTATGCCCCCCCCCACACAACACACACACACTCTCTCCCCTATCCTCCTCCCCCCCTCTCTCCCCTATCCCCCCTCTCTCTCCCTCTCTCCCCTATCCCCCCTCTCTCCCCTATCCCCCCTCTCCCCTATCACTCTCCCACCCCTCTCTTACCGGTGCTTCCAGCCGGGGAAGCGGGTTGCCGTCTCCTTCCCCTGCAGCCGGAAGGAGGTGGAGTTGGCAGCGGGGGTTTGTATGCGTCCGTCCCGCATACATTCCCCGGCTGTCAGAGATCAGCACCGGTGCGGGGAACTCTGATCTCTGACAGTCGGGGAATGTCTACGCGACGGACGCAGACAACCCCCGCTGCTAGCCACACCTCCTTCCGGCTGCAGCGGACGTTGTCTACGCGCATCGCGTAGACGTCAACCCGCTGCCCCGGCAGGAAGCACCGGTAAGTGTGTGTGGCGGGGGGGTTTAAATGGGGGGGAGACAGGAGGATCCAGGTCCCCTGCAGCGGTGCGGGGGATCTGGATCTTAGTCTCCTAATCAGACCTCTATTTGAGGTCTGATTAGAAGACGACCCCGATTACAAGACGAGGGGTATTTTTCAAGGCATTTGCTCTGAAAAAAACCTCGTCTTATAATCGGGCAAATACGGTACTTTCGTCTTTACATAGTTGAATGTGCTGACAACAAAATCACACAAAATTCTCAATGGAAATCAAATTTATCAACCCATGGAGGGCTGGATATGGAGTCAAACTCAAAATCAAAATGGATAACCACACTACAGGCTGATCCAACTTTGATGTAATGTCCTTAAAACAAGTCACAATGAGGCTCAGTAGTGTGTGTGGCCTCCACGTGCCCGTATGACCTCCCTACAACGCCTGGGCATGCGCCTGATGAGGTTGCGGATGGTCTCCTGAGGGATGTCCTCCCAGACCTGGACTAAAGCATCCGCCAACTCCTGGACAGTCTGTGGTGTAACGTGGCGTTGGTGGATGGAGCGAGACATGATGTCCCAGATGTGCTCAATTGGATTCAGGCGAGTATGCCAATCTTGGTGTTCTCTGGCAAATGCCAAACGTCCTGCATGGTGTTGGGCTGTAAGCACAACCCCCACCTGTGGACGTCGGGCCCTCATACCACCCTCATGGAGTCTGTTTCTGACCGTTTGAGTGGACACATGCACATTTGTGGCCTGCTGGAGGTCATTTTGCAGGGCTCTGGCAGTGCTCCTCCTTGCACAGGCGGAGGTAGCGGTCCTGCTCCTGGGTTGTTGCCCTCCTACGGCCTCCTCCACGTCTCCTGATGTACCGGCCTGTCTCCTGGTAGCGCCTCCATGCTCTGGACACTACGCTGACAGACACAGCAAACCTTCTTGCCACAGCTCGCATTGATGTGCCACCCTGGATGAGCTGCACTACCTGAGCCACTTGTATGGGTTGTAGACTCCGTCTCATGCTACCACTAGAGTGAAAGCACCGCCAGCATTCAAACGTGACCAAAACATCAGCCAGGAAGCATAGGAACTGAGAAGAGGTCTGTGGTCACCACCTGCAGAACCACTCCTTTATTGGGGGGGGGTCTTGCTAATTGCCTATAATTTCCACCTGTTGTCTGTTCCATTTGCACAACAGCATGTGAAATTGATTGTCCATCAGTGTTGCTTCCTTAGTGGACAGTGTGATTTCACAGAAGTGTGATTGACTTCGAGTTACATTGTGTTGTTTAAGTGTTCCCTTTATTATTTTGAGCAGTGTATATATATATACTATATATATATATATATATAGATATATGGGGTGCAGGAAAAAAGCAGGGGTGCACGTAGAGCTTAGACTGTCACCGCGGAAACATGTCTGGCTCTCTGAACAAAATAAAGTGAATACGTGCCTGGTTCTAAAGTGCTGCAATTTATATTGTTAATTGATGAGGGATGCAGCACGTTCCTCATTCTCTGGCATTGAATGCACATTGCAGCAGTATTATTAAAAACTCGCCACGAAAAATGATGAAATGCAAGTTCTGAGGATAAAAACAACCTTCCGTAGTCACTCATCACGAGGTCTTTCAGAAATAGCCTGCCTGCTTTCTCTCAGTAAATTTCCACACAGAAACGCTTAAATGTTATATATATATATATATATATATATATATATATATATAATGTCTGTGCGTGGCAGAATAGTCTGAACACGTTACTAATAGTCACCACCGACGCATCTAAACCAAGGAGTTAAAAGTAATTGCCACCCATGATTATAAAGGGAATCCATTTATCTATTAAAATCATCTTATCTAATTATGTGTACAGATAGGAACAGATATGTAGACTGTGTTGTCTTCAGTCACAACATGCGTAAGACAGACAGTTAGCTCTTATCGGAAATGACCCCTCAAACAGCCTGAAAAGCATGAAATATTAGGGCGGACTGGGCTTTTATATGTTTGCCCGTCCTCCGGATAACGCTTTCGATCTGATGGTGGGAGGAGTACTATTTAGCTCCACCCACATACAGTGTACTTCCTGTCACTTACCCTTACAACCATCTCCAGGCATTCCTCCATATCCCTCGCCTCTCCTTATCCACCACCGTCCTGTTTCTAAACAATTATGTTAATCGGCACTGAAGACCATCAGTTATTTGCTTTGTTATATTTTTTGTGTTGTTTTCAGATTATTAGATTATAAAACGCTTCCAGCATGTATACAAGCAACAGCTTTTTTTAACTTTCTGTTTCATTAGAATGGGTGGGGTTTTATGGCCTAGAACAGCTACATAAAGGACAGTGGCCCCTGTGGAGGAAGAAGAACAGTTAAGTAAGGACTGGACAATATCTACCTATCTATCTGTCAGGACCCGGGCAAGCAGGTTGGGTAGGAGTCCATGTGCAGGGGATACGGGGGATTCTGCCTGTACCCCTTTATGCATAGTGACAGAGAGGTAGGTACAGACAGAGTAGCAGAACTGGAAAGGCAGAGAGACGGGAGCTGAGGCAGAGAGAGGGGAGCTGAGGCAGAGAGACGGGAGCTGAGCAGAGAGACGGGAGCTGAGCAAGAGACGGGAGCTGAGGCAGAGAGAGGGGAGCTGAGGCAGAGAGACGGGAGCTGAGGCAGAGAGACGGGAGCTGGTACAGGCTCGGGTGCAGGTCCACTGGTAGGTAAGCCCACTGGCAGGCTCAGGTACAGGTTCAGGCTCAGGAACAGGTAAGCCCACTGGCAGGCTCATGTACAGGTTTTGCTACTCTTTTGACAAATCTGTCCGCCATAGCTGGAGGGACCAAGTGGAATACTGGAAATTACTTTCAGGTTCCTTCCTTTCAGTAGAGATGACGTCATTCAAAGCATGATAAAAACAAATCACTTCATCCTCTGTGAATACAAATAATCACAGATTTTTAGCTTATAAACTAAATTGACAGATTCATACACTTACAGGAAGAGAATGTATATTTATCGGCCAGACATTCATCCACATTTTATTTTCATAACAGGCATAACGAGATAGAGATAGATTTATCCAGCGGATATAGTAATACTTTCAGTGAAACAGATACTTGGCTTTGTTGCCTGTTACTTTTTAATAATATCTTACTATAAATAAAACTAACTTTATTCAACCATATGACTGACCTTATGAATCCACTCATGTGGGAACTTCAAAGATTTCCACATTATTCTGCCTCAATTCCAAATTCATATGACTTTAAAAATAAGAATAGAACTTCCTATTTACAGATGACAAATAAATCATAACGGGTCATATTTTATGCAATATTACACTCATATGTAGAATGGCTGTTGGATATTATGATATGGGGCAAGTATGGTTAAAGAAGCAAGAATGTCCTGAGGTGGGGTTTGTAGGACATCAAACGATATAAATCATTTCATAAACCCACCATTCTTGCTCAAAAGGTTGCATGGATAATGCTACATATGTCCTGTCTCGATTTTTAGTCACAGTCCATCAAGTAGTGGTCAATAAGGGTGATAAGGATAGGAACAGGTCTGGAAGATGTTGTGAGTGGAAGTAGCTAAATTGATAGATAGGTTGGACATATCAAACATTGACCATTGCAGGAATGTCCTTAATATTTCACCTCTTTGGACATTTTCAAGTTAGAGTTCCAGAATGGGATCTTGAAGGCACTTCAGTGGTGGTGTGTCCTGGCCATTACCTTCAAGTAGCAAAGTGAAAAAACGTTGCTCTCCCTCTGAGACTTGGAGTCATGTCATTGATAGAGGCTTAAGGTATGGCTGTGGATACAATTTTGTCCTTCAAGGCAAAATTACCAAACTGGAAGATGAAACAAAGAGCATGCCTTCAGTGTGGATCAAACACAGGATGAGAACAGTTACCAGATTTTGCCCCAGGTTACAAAGAGTTCCCATTGATCTGAATGCGAGCGCTTCCCTGCTAGTGATGGATGCCTCGAGCAGCAAAAATGTTGCCAAAAAACAGACAATTGAGGAGGCTGTGTGTTCCAGCTCTGCAGCTTCCTCTAAAGGTAAGTAAAGAATGCATATGAATGTACAAAGTGCTATGCATTCTTCTTTGGTGGGGCAGTATGGGGTTATTGGAGTGTCCATTTAAAGGTGAAACATCTCACTGCGGAAAAGGAAGAGAAAAGCAAAAAAAAAGCACACTTTACACCTGGTTATGGATTTCAGGAAGGTTCTGGAAAGTTTTTTATACCCTGAAGGAAACACAAATAGGGCAAATTAGATTTACCAACTATAGCTAATTACAAAAGAAATAGAATATTTGCTATATCTATAGAAATAGCAAAGTACGATGGTTGCGTGCCTCCTAACAGATTTCCATGGGACAGTCCTGATTTTTGGGTGCTGTCCCACATAGTTGCCCCACTGTCCCGCTTTTGGCAGTGAGGCTCATGGGCTGGTTTGCGGAATTCCTCTGATCGTCCCTGATCGGCCCCAGCACTGACCTCCATCACTGATCCCACATGGCCAGCTTGCGGCGCTCTGAAGCTCAGATGCCCTATGGCCACCAGCCTCACCAACTCCAACTCCGAGCCCCTTGTCACAGCTCAAAAACGAGTGTCCCGATTGTGACATCTGAAATGTTGGGTGATACGTGATTCTTTTCCAGCACGCACATGCGTGTGCATTCAGTGAAACAGCTAAAGAGTTAATTGTGTGCCTGTATGTGCAATGTGACCCTTGGGTCGATTAAGCAAAAGAAGTACAGAGTTTCATTTAAAATAGGTTAGAAAAGGGTCTGTGAAAGGTTTCATTATATGCGGAACGGAAAATGGTTACAGCGCTCGATCCTGGTCATTTAAACTCACAGAGGGCGATGTGTTTCTAACCTTTGGGTGTTGCGTGTTTGAGAAGATTCATCAACAACCACAAGCACTGGCAGATTTAAACTCCTCCAAATTTGAAGACGTCAAAAATATTTATAAAGATCACAAGCATTTCACTTAATAAAAAAGAAATACATTAAAAAAAAAAGTTTAAAAAACCTGCTAAATACTTTACAAGATTACTGCGGCAATTATAAAAATCTATATAAACATTTTCGGGACTTTGTTGCCAGTTTTGCTCGTCCAGGTGGTTTCGATGGGGTTAGCTTACCGCTAGTATTAGCTTTTACCAGCAGTGGGTCAGTCTTGTAATTTTTTAGGCTTGGCCTGAAATATTTTCCACTGCATTTTACAATATATTGAGCCACGAGACGGGGAAACGTTTCCAAGAACAACACTCTACTGTCCACTAGAACATTTTTCAGTATAATAATGCCTGCTTTCCAATAACCCTGTCCATGTATTTATTGCGACTAACGTTATGTTATTGTTTATTAATCAGTATAATGGGGGTATTTGGTGTAATGGTGGGGGTTCACTTTAGCTCAGTTGAGCTTATGCTGTTTTCTTTTTAAAAATGCACAATTCTAGTTTTTGGAGAATATAATGGTTTCGGGGTGCTGCATTTTAGGCATTTGTATGAGGTATTTGTCTTCTAACTCTGTAATCTTAGCCCAATCTACTAGACAAACACACCGACTCCTTCTGATACTACCAGTGGGAAACAATGGAATGGCCCAGTCTTAATCACCCAGGCTGACACACTGACTTATTAAGTCTATGGAGAAATGGACTTTATAGCATTGCCATAATGATACATGTTAGCTGATTATTTAGGTTAAAATGGTCTTCCTATGGCAGGGGTGTCCAACCTTCGGCCCTCCAGCTGCTGCAGGACTACAGCTCCCATAATGCTCTTTCAGCTAAGGCGCTGGCTGAGGAGGATGGGAGATGTAGTCCTGCAGCAGCTGGAGGGCCGCACGTTTGATGCCCCTGTCTTATGGCCTAATTAAGAGGGTGGGAGTAAGGGTCAGGGGGCTTTGTGACAATAAACCGTAGATCAGTTGGCAGAACTCGGCAGAATTTTTCATGTTTCCCTCCCAGGATAACTCTCATAATGCTCAGCCATATTCTGTTATTGGCTATAAACAATAAATCTAGATTTCACCAAATTCACCAACTGCCTGATGTTCTTCTAATGTCGAAATGTTCTTACCCTGTACATGGAAACATTGAAAGTTCTGGCAGATCAGACCCATTCGGCCCAATCTAGTCTTAGATTCACGAGCCAGATGCTTATCCCATGTATGTTTTATTCCTTATTGAATAGCTGCTCATCCGCTATATGAAATTCTTTAAAAGTTAGTAGTATTATTTAACAATTCTAACCAAAATATATTCATTGGAAGTCATAAATTGCGTCACATAAAGAACTGTTGACATAAAGAGCCCAATCTTACTATTCAATCAACACCTGCTGTTCTTGGTAGGGGTGGATGATTAGATTGATCAAATGTTGGTAGACTTCATTATTTTTAACCCTTTTAAATACAGAGGGCTGAGCTATACCTGTCTCACCCCCTTGAATATAGAATCAGAGAAGTAAGCTATACGTCAAAACCACATCTGTTAGACTCTAGTAATAAACTCTTGCAGGCTAATGATATAGTATGTGTGGCTCGTGAATGAAATAGTCCATACCAGGTGTTCTCTGAAATGAATACACAAGCGAAACCTTCATGGGTTTGCTGTAACTAATCCACAGCAGGTGAGGAGGTTCAACTACAATACGTTCATTACCAAAACATTGGATCAACGTAATCATTAACATGTGGCCATTTCTGTGGGTTCCTTTATATGCTCTCTTTGTCTGGGTTGTCATGAAATAGCCAGGTGCTCTTATATACACGCCTATGTAAGGATTATGGCTTCATTCCCACAGTAAATTTAAGAAATATACTTGAAGTTCAGTAACATTTATTAGTTTGCAATGGAGTGCCAGTGAAATGTTGCAGCGCCCTTTTATTAACGGGTTCACGGTTTGCGTTAGACACTTAAACTCTGGGATTCGTTTGCAGAAGAAAATAGACCAGATTATTGGGGCCTTTCTCAATATTGGGGGAGTCTGATAAAATCTAGGGTTTCCACGCCTGGTCTTCTGTCTTTATTCTCTAATGGTACTTTATAAGTGTTTTTTTGTGCATGTTTGATTTGTAATTCCTCATGTAGCCACCAGGGGTCGAGAGCACCAAGGACTTGAGGTTGCAGGTACACCCTGGTCAGATCCATTCTGTGATCCTTCCTTGGGGTTTTTATACAGGACATGGCTCAGAATGTTGTCAGATAAATGGAAGGAAGACTTGTGTCTTGGCTAAAAGGCACCAGTAAGAAGCGATTAAGGGACTATTCTTGATACTAATCCGAACTCATCAAATATTCAAATAGACCTTTACCAATCCTTACTCAATAACGCATAATGCATATGATAACCGGGAAATCCATTTAAATTTCCACGGTGTCCTGCTTTACAATACTTGGGGGGTTCGCCAGGACCCCCCCATATGCCCCCCCCAACTACTTTCTGTACAGGAGATATGTTTGGCCAAACACATCTCGGTACACGTGATATACTTACAACCAGCCAGCTCCAGTGCTGGCCCGGTGAATGCTGCGGGTGGGGGTCTTCCCCAGAGACCCCCAGCATGCGTGAAAAGTGTATGCAGCATCATACAAAATAGGAAGAGCTGACAGGTGTTGATTACTATTTTCTGGGCTTCAGAACACACAATAACCCTTTAAATATTGTCAATGATGAAGCAATGGATTTTTAATAAAAATGTGGATTTATTGTCACTATGTATTTAATCTATTAGCAGTCGTGGCTATAGTTCTGTATATGTTCTGTATATCAGAGGTTTAAAATTCACTATATAATTCCGCATTATTAGTAACAAACATAGCCTTCATGGGCTAATAAAGACTACACCTTGTTTGTTTTGTTAAATGATGACTTTCGGCTAAGTGCAAATTTGGCTTAAACATATGCTACGTTAATTAAGTTGTTAATGAAAGACATCTTCAAATATATAAACAAGTTCTAGATTGCAACAATTAACTGTTCCGGTTCTCCAAATCTGTTAAATGCACCAGGAGAGCAATAAATGAAAGCTTAACGGTACAGATAATTTGTGTCTCAATACAAAACAAAATATAGCGGAGGCTTTTGTAACCCACAACCATTGCTAACACGGTGGTCAACAAATATTAAGCTGAAAAAAAGGAATTTGGGGACTTCAGAAACAGCCCACTAACATGGAGACAACATATACATGAATTAAGTGTATATTTGGCACTAGGTCTGACCCAGGGCAGCGCCGCCTGATCTCCCCACCCCACGTGCCACTGTCCTTACTTCTATGACACCATAATCCATCTCACAACTTGACAGTGAATATGTAAATAAAGTATATGGACAAAAATTGTCCAAAATGTCTTGGTGTGTCCCCTTCAGCATGCTTTCTAGTTTGTGGAAACAGTTTGGGGAAGGCTCTTTTCTATGCATGGCTGTATCCCAGCGCATATGACAAAGTCCATGGTTGGATGAGTGGTGTGGAAGATCTTGACCGGCTGCTCAGAGTCCTGACCTCAACCCCATCGAACACCTTTGGGATGAACTGGAACAGAGATTGTGAGCCGGGCGTCAGTACCTGACCTTACAAACGCACTACTGGATGAACGGGCAAAAATCCCCACATAAACTCTCCAAAATCTAATGGAAAACCTTCCCAGAAGAGTGGAAGCCGTTATAGCTGCAGAGAGAAGCCAACTACCTATTTATATCTATGTATTTAGAAAACGATGTCATCAAAGTCCCTCTGTTAGTGTAATGATCAGGTATCCCAATAGTTTTGTCGTAATAGTGTGTATATATATATATATATATATATATATATACACATAAACAACTCAGATAAAATTAGAACAATTTCAACAAAAACACCACTTTCAATATTGTTAGAATTCAAAGTATTTATTAAAACAGTAATATAATTCATGTCTGTGTCTCATAGGAACGCTGCTTTAAATGTTTTATTTTTTTTCTTAAGGCCAACCATTAATCATCAGTAATGTGCCGCTTAGCAGTAGTGCAGTGTCAATCCAGGTCAATGACTGATTATTTTTAGTACAGTACTGTCTTTCCCAGCTTGGCCGATGTGACCTGAATAGCGTGTTACTATTAACGATGTTACAATTGGTAGCAAAAGTCTTGGTTCCAGCTGTAAAAGTTGGCTCACCACCTGGCAACCACACTCCCCAACAGGTAAAGTCACCAGGTTTCTGTGGTCACTAAACAGTTACCCAGCAAGGGCTGAAGCTTCGCAAAAGACGATTGATTTTATTTTTTTCTTATTTGAACGATGGGACATATTTGTATGTTGTGCAGAGCTCCCAAACGTGGCTTGAACTCTTTTTGGGTTGATCTCCAATTACTACCAAACATCTACGGTTATAGCACCAGAAGTCATGAAAGCTGAGATGTGTCTCAGAGTGACAGGGCCAGAATGATCGAGTTCCTGCCTTGAATATCTAAACTTGGAGAGTGGAGGAAATGTTGGTATCGATGGAGAAAAAATAGAAAGTGTACAAATATGCTAGTTTAATTCTATAAACACCTTAACATATGTTTATTTAGTGTAGAATCTGGGAAACGGACAGATCCCCCAATCTCGGCCAAAATAAGTCCATACAGTATGTTCTTCTTCAGAATAATTCCTGGGAAAATGGCTATGGTGGATTTTGTGGGTTTGAGAATGGTCGCCTGAAGGAAGATAATGAAAAACAATTTCATAAAAGGACTGATACAACAACCCTTTTCATTAAAGTACTGAATCATATCCTCACATGGTGATATCAAAGGGGGAGTTTGCCTGAAAACCTATCCTTCCGTCAGACTGCCTGCTGTCTTTCTTAAAGTTATGGATTTGGCTAGCATGCCGCAGTTACACTGATATAACCCATGGGGGGATATAAAACCTTAATCAGGGCTTAATCAGGGGCGTAACTAGAATCCACGGGGCCCTGGCGCGAAAATTGCCCCAGGACCCCCAACTTCAACAGCGAATATGTGCCGTTATTGCCAACAACTGATCTGTACCTTCTTTGCTCCCCAACATACAACCTATGTGAACACACTTACACAAATTACCCACAGGTACTCATACTCACTCACATCCATGCTCACACACACAAGAACACATTCATGCACACACACAATTACCCATTGAATGTATGGACTGTAAGAATGTATGGACTGCATACATTGTTGGTGCTATATTAATAAAGAAGATTATTGGCTAGTTAGTCAGCCAGAATACGCTGGCCTATAGCATAGATGCCTCATGTAATTTAGTAATGATTGCAAAGCACCCCTGCAGCATGCATAATCCATACCGAGTGGACTGTTACTTTAAGTCATTTCACAACCCATTTTATATTTTCATTTAATTTCTGTGAGGCTTCAGAGACTAGCGGATATCATGTAAACAACAAAACCATAAAAAGCACATGATGTATTCTCTAAATGTATTATTCCCTAAATAGAAAACGGAACGTCACAATGTCAATACTCAAAAATGGAACTTTTCCATGGTAGAATGTTGGCACCATCTGGTGGAATAATGGGCATTAACAAGAGAAATAAAAATTCTGATTTTCCTGGACTACTCATGGAGACTTACTCAACAAATGTAACAACAGTCCCAGTTTTCACAGGACAGTCTTGTCCCAGGTAGCTGCCCCGCTGTCCTGCTTTTTGTGGTAGTGGAAGTCATGGGCCAGTCCTTGGACCACCTGGTGCATCTCTACCCTCTACAGGCATCTCGATTTGGACGCTTGAAATGCCGAGAGGATAAACACAATGTGGCTGGATCCAGGCAGGTAATTGGCAGGACTAAAGGCTACTCCTTCTTCATGGAGGTCCAAATATTTACCCAAAACCTATGGGGCAGGTCCTACATAGTTGTGTTAATTTTCACTAAAATGTACAACCCAATGAAAGAATAGACCCACAAAAACCCGCAAAGATCGTTTACTGCCTCATAACAGTGATTCCTGCTTATTTGAGCGTCCTTCTCAACTTTAAGGCATCTTTTACCCATTTTTTTTAAATTCTTTGACGTAAAACCAGATTTTTCCTGAAAATATTTGATTGTGTAGAAATTGTGAAATAAGGTCCATCTCCTGCCGGTTTTCTTTGTCCTTATACCCATTATCAATTCTCACAAACTTTTGCCAATAGTTTTGACTGGTCAACTGATTTAACGTACGTAGTCCAAGAACTTGCGAAATGTAAACTTTAGGTTTTGTGCCCAAGGTTCTTGTTTAAATAATCTTAAGAGAGAGCCGTGTAGGTGAATCACCCGATATCTACAAGTGCTTTAGAAATTCCACTATTTTCAAATGTTTGGACGCATTTCTTTTCTCTGAGATCCTTGAAAAAGGGAAATTGGCGCCCAGACGAAGTCCATCTTCTGCGAGTGAAGGTGAGTGATGCATTCGGACTCTTTGATAAAGAGCATGGTGCAGCTTATCTGACACAGGTTGACTCCGTTTTAACATTTTAGCCATTTATATAACTTGTCATAACCCTTTGAAGTGTTTTCCTACGCCACATGGTGAACGTTCTGAGGCTCAGACCTGCTTATCAGCTCCAGAGTTAACAGTCTGAAGCTCACCATGTAATGCGGTATCTAATGCGAAAACTTTTAAGTGTGTGTAAGAAATTACGAACCTCTTAATCGGTCATTCTTTAGGGAGTGTGTGACCAGTAAAGCACTAAGACAAATGTTTAGAATAATGTATATTGATACTGAATTAGGTCACTGTTACAGGATATAAAACATATAACAAACACCAAACACAGAAAAATACAAAACAAAAGGAATAGTCAAGCATTAAAATGATGATGTAGTTATTTCATCCTCTCTCAGCTCGCAGCGTTCTCCTGGACGCCATCGTACGCAGCTTCGTTCTGAATCTCCTTACCCAGACCCTGACCCCGACTCTTGCAGCCCCCTAACCGGTTGTCCCAGAATTTCTTGCACAGAAAGTGGTTCACCCAACTTCTTTTTCCTGAGAGTTCCTGTATAACCCAGTCATGGAGGAGACAGGTATATAAAAATATAGCATATTTTGCTCTAGGTGTTTGACCATCTGGAGAGTATCTAAGAATCCCATCTCTGTTGGAGCCTTTGATTCCAAACCCTTTGTAGTGCATTACTATGCAAATGACCTGGTAAAACCAGATAGTCTATCTCACACCCCCAAACCTTCCTAAAATGTCTATGTATTAAATGTTATATCACATTTTTAAAGGCACTCCGTGTCTTTTGTATGTGTATATATAGTATATACATGCATGTGAATGTATATTGAGCTCTGAGTGCTGTCTCTTCGGTCAGAGGTGGACTGGCTGGGGGGGGGGGCTGTCCAATCTTCTCAATTTGGGAGAAGCAAGAATGCAACAGGGTCAGGTAACACAACCTTACGTGACCCCATGGTGAATGCGTGGCAGCGCACTCACACACTGTACGAGAAAGAAGACATCCGCAAAGGTAAGAGCGTGAGGGGAGGGAGGAAGAGAGTGTGAGGGTGAGTGAATTAGAGAAAGGGTAATCGAGGAAGGCAGGCAGGGAGACACTAAGAGAGATGATAAGAGAGTTAGAGAGTGAGTTTGTAAGCATGCATTTATGTTACAGTACATGTGCTAGGGAGTGTGAGCATGACTGTTTATGTGTAAGTGTGTGTCTTAGAATGAGTGTGTGTGTGTTTGCATGGGTATGTATGTGAACGTGTGTGAATTAGCAAAAGTAATGTGTTAGCACGAGTGTGTATGTGTAAGTATGTGTTAGCATGACTGTGTCCATGCTAACTGACTTCAGTCTTCCTAGTGCTCCGGTGTCACCTCTCCCAAACAGATCAGGCGGTGACATCCCCAGATAATGCTTGGTGTGATAATGCTTGGTGTGATAATGCTTGGTGTGATAATGCTTGGTGTGAAGTGTGTATTTGCAGGACAGTTGCCATTTTCAGACATTGTCATGCTGTCCCTTCCTGCTGAGTGAGTGTAATAAGATGGCTATTTGGGCTTGGTGGGCAGCTGGGAAAGTCTTTGTCCCTGACCCTTCCTGCCGAAACCCCAACACATGCATTTGACACCCCAAATGTAAGGGGGTAATGCAAGTATGTTCTCCGACTTTACTCTTTTTTATGAATAACACTTGCTGGAGTCTGGTCGATAGTGAGATCTGGTGGTAAACCAGCAGCAGACACCGCTGTTCTGAATCAAATTGTTTCAAATTCTTTTTATACTTTCCTCTGTTTATTTTAGTTTTCTTAGCAGCCTGATTTATTATATTTTTTATATTTATTATTATATGTCATTCTATTAAACATATAGGAGGTATTTTGGTATTAGAGGACTACACACAATAAGGACTTGTCCGGAAAACATTGACATGATACTTATGGCAAGATTGGAAGAGATTTATGTAGGCCAGATATAAACTTAAAGCATTGCCCAGGGGGAGGGCTATAGGCATGTTCTGCATCTTAAAATACTGGCTTGGAAAACATTTGCAAGATTTTGTGAGTTTATGCAATGTTTGTATCCACGCGTCTGTAGGGGAAAATGCGAATAAGCAAATAATTAATTACACAATATGTCAGATTCTTATTCTTTATCTGCAATGATTAACATATATATGTTATAAGAGTGTTAACAGATTCATGGACCTTGGTACGGTCTTCAAGGGAATCATCACATCTTTTTCTGCATTTTTTGAAACTATTACTTCTGCAGACATATCTTTAAAAGGAGCTGCAGCATCAGCTTGGGCCGATCCCCCGGAATTTCAGCAAAGATAAGCCAAAGTAATAGCTTCTATTGGCATAGAACCCATACATGTGTACGGCCATTTCCGGCATTTAGTTCCGGCATTAAATTTTCACTCGTCTCTCCAGAATCCGTTGTAAACCATGCGTTAAAAAAGTACTGCTTCCATAAGAATTAAGATGCTAAGTAGCAGACGGGTGCTGCTTATTAAATGCGCTTGACTGGTGTACTTAGTTTTTCACACATGGCTTCTCCATTTTGGCTTTATTTTTGTTGAATAAATCATGATATGGTGTAATATGTCATGTGTTGTTGTTCAACTGAGGTTGTATTTTACCTAATTTCTTTGACCTGCTAAGGAACAGATCATTGTTATTATGTTCTGAAATGTAGAACCATAGAACTCAAAGAGGTTGTTCTTTCTTTCTCACACAATTGTAACTAATGCAAAATGACAGCTAGATTACGACTCAGATTTCCAAAATTTGTTCATCTACAATTCCAGAGAATGTTTTTACTTGGGTTTCCAGAAGACACCAACCACACATCATCAATGGAAAACATACTCAAGGTGTTGCTTGAGAACCTTTTTGAAGAGGCTCAGCAGAACATGACGCAAAAGGAGACGAGGCTGCAGAGAAGGCTGGGGCAGGAGGATCTGGTTGGGGCCGTCATATTTATCATGATTATCATCGCCATGTTCTCATTTTTTGTTGTTTCCCTGCTGGTGATCGCAGTGAAGGCGAGGTTACATGAACCGGTGGAGGACTCACACAGCAGTCACTTCTCAAGGTCTACGATTGTGAATCCCAGGCTTTCAAAAGAAGGAGTCAGCTGCTTAATCCATGAAAACACAAGAGCTGCATAATACAGCCTGTATACAGGAATAATATATCGAGGTCAGAAGTCCTCTTCTCAGTGACACTGATGGTCAACTCGGCGTTGTATATGGAGTGGGTTTGAAACTGTGACTATAAATGCAGTAAAAAACGATATAAAAAAAATCAGTTTTAGAGCGTTGCTAGGACACACAAACTGCAATGGAGGTCTGTGCCTTGCTTTATTGATTTGACAGGTCCATGGGACAGATCAGAGGAGATCAGAGGATCTCCCCAACTGGCCCATCATCCCTACTGCACGCAAAGCATGGGACAGCGGGATAATCCCTGAAAATCAAGACTAGTCTGAGAAAACTGGGACTATTAGGGGGTATGAAAAAGCACCATGTACAGTAACAGCTCTGGCTACTTTTCACATTGCAGTATGCTGCAAAATCATATATGGCTGCCGATGACGTAAAAAGATGTGTGTCGCTGAATTAATAGAATTACCATACTGTAATCATTATTTTACACCAAGGTGTTTCTAGTATTAAAATGTTTTTTTTTTAATATGTAAATTTTGCCCAAGCGAAGACTTGATATTAGAATCCAGTAGTTAGAAAGGATTTAAACGGGATACAAAAAAACAGTTTTTCAGATACTGTTTATATATACATCCAATCTTTACAATGTCCAATAGATGGCATCAGATAGGGAGAAATTTGGGATGGGACCATCAATCAGTTCCATGCCTTTTCATACTGCAGTTAGGTCTCTATCTATCTA
The DNA here is from genome assembly GCA_009364415.1 of Spea multiplicata. NCBI lineage: Eukaryota > Metazoa > Chordata > Amphibia > Anura > Pelobatidae > Spea > Spea multiplicata. The sequence goes on along the minus strand of VKOC01048222.1, from coordinate 15,044 downwards.
TACAGTATATATATATATATATACATACATACATACAGCGCACACAGCTATCATATCTTATGGCACCACTAAAGAGCCCTCCCCTGTGCATGCCCAGAAAGCACTCCCATTAGGGACACTACATGCCGATCGAGTCAATAACCTGAAACCATGCCACATAATGGAGATGTTGTTTGGGGCATTGCTTTTACGAATCATGTTGAGTGGAGACGGGGGGAGTTCCACCAGGGTTGTCGAGAGCCCCCCCTGTAGGTTTAGCTGCACATAGGGGCCAAGAGTAGCAGTGCCCTGGGTGTGGGGTTTGTTAGGGGTAGAATTTTTAATCCCTCGGCCTGTATAGAAATTGAAGATATTAATCTGGAGACCCAGGGAAGTGGCCTCTTCATCTCTAGACACTGGGAGAAAGCGAGAAAGGTCTGAGGTGTGCGTATACGAGATACATGGCCGGCCTCCTGAGCCGAGTGTTCACTAGAAGGTTGGAAATATTTGCCGCGGGAAGCTAATTGTCCAATACTTTCTCCTCACCCCCCTTTACAACAGCTGTCTGAACCAATCAGCAACAAGCAGCAACTTAACAACGGGGCAGAGATAATGTGGATTATGCAGAACATGGCAACTGTTGCTCCTGTGTACCGATCCTTCTTAACCATGATTCTAGAATGGTACAGAATCTTTAGTATATCTTGTCCTCCATTATAGAAAATAAAGTTCACCATGGGGCTTGGGGTAATTGGCTTTTGCCCCATAAACACAACTCTGCCTAAAGACTACATCCACACGGAGACCTAATATCTGTAGATCCTACGCGAGACGATCAGGTACTGAGCCTGACAGAGGGTGACTAAGTGACCCCGGCACTTTAAGTTATTACCTCATCGCACACAGTCGTGAGTGGCCATCCAGCAGCCATACTGTAGGGCGCAAGGGAGCCCCAACCGCTAATGGGGAATCTGCCTGTATCGTTAACTAGACCTGATCCTTCTAACTCCAGCAGAAAAAAACTAAAAACCAAACGTTTTGCCACAACAGGACTTTAAATCCAGTATCTCTAATTAGATATTTAAACCGCCAAGAAAATTAGAGACTAGCAAGAATAAACTAAATAATATGATCCCCTGGAAATACTCTGACCTTCAATTATAATTTTCAAAAGGACGATTGTTCCAAAGTTGTAAACATGAAACTGAAAATTCCGTTGGGCTGCTGCACAGAGCCGAGAATAATAGTTAGAATTCTGTACCAATATTTGACTTTACGTAGTAGATTAGATTAGGTTCTGCGGTTTATATAGAGCCGAGCGTCGTGTGATTATCGCTCAGATGGATGAAGCGGGGAACGGACAGAAAGAGGGTTTATGGTCTTTCCTTTTGTTGTAAGTACAGAAAATATTTAATTTACATCATAAATGAGCTAAATAATAACAAAAATTTGTTACAGAAGTAATTATAACGTAGTTTCAGGTTATGACATCATCTTTCAGCATGATGCATTGTCTTTTTTTATATATACTGGCTTTAAATGGACATTAGTCAAGATGGGGGAATACTCATAAAAAGTAATCATTGTCTGTAGGGTTAATTAAACGCAATTAAAAACATTGAGTTCTAGGAAAGTTGCTGTGAAATTAAAAACATATTTCATTACGCAAAATAAGAATGCTGTTGAGTTTCTCATGTAAGTAAAGACTGAGCAGTATTAAGGATTTTATAATACATTGTGCAGGGTCAGCTCAGATTTTCTCATAATGCATAGGTAAAGAAATTCCAATTTTTACCATAAATTACGTTCAATTCACGGATGAGAAAAATATTTTTATTGCATGTTGCCCAGGTATTTAGAACGGCTCCAAAACAAACATTTTTTTTTTACACAGGTGGAACATAAAATGGATTAAAAGTGTTTTTACTGCCCCCAGCTATTTGTGTAGAGATTTGTCTGACATTTTTGGCATGCAAGGCTCATAAAGGGTTAACTCTTTAGAACGGGCAGCAAAAGACAAATATCTTCTCCCAGTTAAGTAAACGGCATAAAGCTCTGTTTCCAAAGAAAAAAAAAATATCTAGGATTTTGTTGACCCTTCGAGGCCCCGGATGGTCTTCTTCATGAAAACCCATGGCCAAGAAGTTGTAACATGACCAATAATTACTTATTAAATACGGATGATTGGTTCTACTAAAGTCAATTTAACGTTCGATACATAAAAAGTAAAAAATATTAACTTAAAAGGGAAGTCTCATGGAAAAAAACCTTTTCAACACGACCATAAACTCCCATTATCTGCAGAACCGGAGGCCGCCATTGTTGTCGGTCATGGAATATTGTAGGTGGTTTTCCCTGCATAATCACCACACTGAGCTAATGCTTTATGGCAATGCTAATGAAGTCCCTTACTCCATAGACTTCTATATACGTAAAATATATCATTATATTGTTGTTTTAGAGAAACATCCGAAGATGTCGCTGGATAAAAACTTAACGCTTACTCTGGAGAACGCCTTCCAAAAAATCTTTGAAAATTACATGAATGGTTGGCGTAACAACGTGACGGCCGAGAACGACCAGCTGCAGGAGACCGTCAACGCCGAGAACTTCGACTACGTTATCTTGTATCTCATGGTAATGATCGGGATATTTTCATTCATCGTTGTCGCCATCCTGGTGAGCACCGTCAGGTCAAAAAGGAATCAAAGCTCAGATGAGAAATACGAAGACCCGTACCAGAGGTACATTGCCAATGACTGGACCGAGAGCAAAACTCAATGCGTCGTGATGGAAAACCCCGTTGCCAGGTCATATACCACACCGGCGTCGCCATAGATACGGACGCACTAAAATGTATCCAATATAAATGTCCTTTACGTGGATATGATTAGTAATTAAAGATTTTAGGCATCTGCTTATGACGGATCTCACGCGTGGGTCGCCAAATCTTTATGGAGCCAATAATCCCAAAATCAATCAAATAATAGCAAATTGGTTAAGATCTCCATTACCAGTTGGGGGTAAAAGCAAAATATTTATTAACGTAACAGCATTGAATGACTGTTGGAACCGGATTCTTTATCCAATTTGGATGATAAATGTTTTAAATCACGTGTCATAGGAATTAAAGAGGAAGTCCCATGGGTTTTTCTCGAACATAAAATCCAGCGCTGTGTCAGTAATGTGGGTCGGCGATAACAAAAATCTCAAAATCCATGGTGCAGAAATGGTTACATTATCAAATATTACTAATTCAATATTAATTATTGGTTATACAAAAGTAAAATTAATATTTTTCTATTAATAAAAAAATATATATTATCTTAAAGGGGAAGTCTCATGGAAATGTTTTTTTCAACATGAGCATATAAACCAGCGCTGTATACACTAAAGTAGTTTAATGTTAATAAAAACCTCATTTTGTTCCAATAAACTCCTTTTATCTGCAGACCTGGAGGCGGCCATTGCTGTCGGTCATGTGATATTTTGGGTGACTTTCCTGCTCAAACACTACACTGAGCTGATGCTTTATGGCGATGCTAATGAAGTCAGTCCCTCCACAGACTTTCATAAATCAAAGTGTCCAGCTGGGTGATTATGACCGAGCCATTCTATTGTTTAGCGCAGGCAGCATGATAAGGAATCAGTGTTTGTCCAGCTTGGCTCGAATAACAGCTAGAACGCATACAAACGGCTAATACGCAGTTGTCTGAAAACATTATATGATGGGGTAAAGACTGTTTTAAAAAAAGAAAATAGTACAATATTTCTGAAAACGTAATTTTACTCTAACACTAATAATGAAAAAAAAATGGTGTTCCCCCTTATCTAATCTAAATCTAGGACGATGGCAACAGTAACACCAATATAGCAGTCAGAGCATCAGAATTAGCGTATATGGCACGCGACCTCTGGTTTTCCCCAATGCAATCCTTATCTAAAGCCGTTTCTTTTTTACTTATTTGTCCAACACAGGCGTCATTCAACGTAAGTCACAGCAACCTTTTTCTCAACCGAATTGCATTTATCTCATCATATAAAAGGCAAATAAACTCTGGACGGGTGCGTTGGGTTCCATAAACTTCATTACGGGTTTTTCATATAATATTCATTTTGAGAAACTAAGAAATGGGATTCACGATGTAATCGGGCTCCATGTAGTCTTCTGCTTTAGATTTTGGGGAGACCTTTAATCATCTCGCTTATGGGTGTTGGAACGAAGTATTTGCGTGCATTAGATTTGTCTAGTGTCCCCAGAACGGGGTTTGTGTGACTAAGGGATAAGAAGGAGTTAATTTTTTTTAATAAGACTTTATTGCCATCAGTGCTATTGAATTATGACTTTGAGGTTTATTTACTAAAGAGAGGAGAGCTTGCAGGAGAGTTGTGGTTTCGGCTTACATCATTTAAATACATAAAGGGATTTAACAAAGTACAACAGGGAAGTATATTTCAAAGGAAGAGAAATGTTAGGATAACAGGTCCTAGAGGGTCAAATCTTGAGATTAAATGTAAGGAAGCTTTTCTGTACCTAGAGGGTGGTAGATAAGTGGAACAGCCTCCCAGCAGAAGTGGTAGAGGGAATTTAATCATGCATGGGGTAGGCATATCTGGATCGGGAAATCTCTCCTAGTTGGATCTCAATTCAAGTGGCCAGTTTAGAAAAAATGGCAACGGTAAGGAAACGGATAAGCGTGAGTAGCTGTAAAGCGTGGTATGTAGGAGGGAATACAGAACAGTAATTTGGACGGGAGACGAAGGTGATATGAATGGCTGGGGAAGAAGCATGTCTTTGCGGGGATAGATACATTGATCAATGGAACGATGTTGGTGGTACCGATTGCAATCGAGTTCTCCAAAGGCGAAATGTTTGCACGGCGCGGCACATTGGGGTAAGGATGTAAAGAGTAAAGATGGGTGCCGGTGGATGTGGGGAAATCAAATAGGTGAGAAAGGGAATTGGAAGCAAGACATGGAGCAACGAGGAGTAAACTTTGATGATTAAGCCAACTGCGACTGGTTTGGCTAAGAGAGACTGATTAGCAGTGCATCTTCAGAAGCTATGGACAACAATTCCCAGCATGCTATATATATACACATATATATATATATATATATACAGCGGTATATATATAACCCTTTGAGCTTCTGGTATGACATCCCATCCCCAAGTCTTCAGTTACATCTTAAACTTCTGACCGACAGATGATATTATCCTCAACATCTTATCAACCCCCCCAACCAAATCACCCCCCTACCAGGTGAGTTTAGTCGAGATGAGAGGTTTTTAATCATCTACACGCCAGTGACGTCCCGTGGCGGCAGAACTAAATTCCCCCCCTGTACATCGCTGAGTTTTGTTTGTTTTGTAACTCACTGCGGCGTAGCAAATTCACCAAGTTAAAATGTGGTTATATAATTTCCATTTAAATATTATTTTTGAAAACAGCAACCACCAAATGTATTGATTTTTTTAATGCATTTTTAATCGCGTGCGATACTTCTTCATCCTGAACAATTCTGATTTTGTTTCCCATTTCGCAGTGAGCGTACGATACATTGTTCTATAGAGAGCACTAGAGTCTTCCTCTGCCGTGACAATAACAGGATTGGTGCCTGCCATTAAAAAATAGGCGGAAATAAAAATAAAATATATAAGAAACTGTGTGTTTGAAACTTCACCACTTTGTGCTGAACCTCCCCGAAAAAACATATAAATCTTGAACGGGGAGACCTTCACACTAGAGATTTTGTGCTGCCTTCTGGACTGGAGAACGGACATTGCCTTTCGTGCACTTGCTCTCCGTTGACGAGCTTAGACTGAGGATAGCGTAGACTCCCGCTGGGAGAGCTCGTGAAGGCATTCAGGGAGTGACATAACGTGGGTGAATTGAGGGGTGTGATCATAAAACTCTCATTGTGGTCCACGAGTTTCTCCATGATCTGGGGAGGAATCGCGTTGGACACTAACGTCGCACATTTGGCCATAACGACCTCGCTGTCATCTGGCTTGTCTTCTACCATGGTGATGATGGTCAGCAGCGATTTCAACAAAATGAAAATCCCAATGAGTCCAAAGATGTAAACCCAATGTTCAAGTGACGCGTGCAGCTGATAGCTGGGGCCGGTCTCATTGGAAAAGTCTGGTGGAACCTGTTCTAAGCAGCTCAGAGCCGAAGGATGCATTCCGGTTTGGTTCAGCGCTCCCATGTTATATCCCAACCTATTACGTTCCTAAAAAAAAACAAAAAGGAAAGAAAATCTGGATTTGGTTATAAATTGTTACAAACTTATGAAAAAGTGGCAAAGGTATATCAGCGCCCTCTGGTGGGCATCCGTGAGACTGGCAGAACAGGTGGTCTGATTTGTAAGCACGTGCTTGTTTTTTTCTGCTTTTCAAAGCTTCATTAACATGGCAACTAATCAATCACCCCAAAGCTGCTAATTTACAGGGTAACCTCCATCCCATGCACGATGCTTAATAGGTCATAGGGATTTATTAACTAAACAAAGCATTGGCAGGAGAGTTGCAGTTTCATTACATTACATTACATTATGAAGGCCCAACTCCAGTGAGCTTCTACTCCAAGAATAGCTTCCTTCCTGAACTTTGTCTCACACCTTGAGCTATTCATTATGCAGGGCCCTCTCACTCATTCTAGCAGAGGCATTTGCCATTGATGGCCCTTTATAATGCATAGCGAGGCCAAACCACAACTCTCCTGCAAACTCTCACTTTAGTGAATAGATCTCCTTGTGTAGTAGGATCCAACAGGCTTCGGATGTTCCTAACCTCCGCTACAACAACAACCAACTCTCATTAACTACTTAGTGGTTTAACTCTTTTCCTCCCACGTATGCGTCCACCCTAGGGCAATAACGCTTAAATATTTTTCAGCAACTTTGTATCCATGGCTATCACACACAAAAAATGCAGAGATCTGTATATTAAAAGAGACAGCAAACCTAAACTTGTTGGAATTACCTTTGCGATCCTTCTGCAGCCAACCTCTTTGGATGTGTTCACTAACCGTCTTCCTACAGGTAGGAGAGGAGTCAGTAAAGAAAGGTAACCAGACCGCCATTTTGGTTTTCATATAGCAGCAGTAGCTGTAGATCCTTGTAACAAAAGAATAATACCTTGTGTGTTCTACCTTAGATTTAGGTAATAAAGTACCTATAGAAACAATTACGGCTTGTGCCACCCCCATGAGGATTTATTGGCATCCAATACACGGCTGGAATTATAACTCCATGGTCCTGCCATCTTGGATCCTTCTTCATCCAGTTCCTGCCCGGTTATTTCTTAATACTCAGTGGAGTATAGATTCCACATTCACCTAAATTAGGCATTTTTAAATACATATTAACTAAAACGGGGCATAGAATTTAAATATTGGTGAGGCCTCAGATGCAAATCTGTTCTTGGAGATATCGACACAACGCATCGGGTGGGACCCACTACGTACGGCCCATGGGAAGCAATTACTGCTGGAGAGTTTTAAAGAAAAAGTGTTTTTTTTAAAAAAATAATATATAAATATTTTTCTGTGAACACATCCAGAAATCTGATCACTACATTTAATTCTGCGGTAGAAAATAACCTTGTTTCCAGTAAAGATAAGTGCCAATATGTTGATTTCTTATAAAAAGTGCATGATTCGGGGCAGCAATGATTTTGTAAAGCCTAAAGCGCATATATGTTTCACAATAATTTTTTGGTTAAAGGAAAAATATGGTCATCCCAACGCGTCATTCTGCAACTTAAGTTTTTAATGTTCTACTTTGCAGTATGTGGAACGGATAGCTAAGTAATGGATTGCCTTTGGTAATGTTATACATACCACATGCTGCAGGGTTTGTGAAATGTATGAACTCAAATAAAGGCTCTGCATCCTGGAAAAGGGAAGCAGTGTAAAGGCAGATGTAGGGACTCTCTTGCGAATTAGAGAGTGGTGACAGCTATTCACCTATCCAAATGCCTCTCAGGCTCCGTGTAGCGTAAGGTGGCCTGATTTGCCCTTTAGATAAGGAAGCTTGTCAAAGATGTATAGATGTTCCAGGTAGAATGCGGGTATATTTTTAAGGTTGTTTTGCCATCAGACCTATAATAAGCTAAAAAATACGTATTTTGTTACTTTTATCATTTCCTATGTAAGGATTGGGGTGGCTGTGGTTATTAGGAGTTGATTCCTGGCTTGGTGACCAACGAACGGGGCAGCGGCGTGCTGGAGAATCTAGAACATTCTCCTTAAAGTGCCCTAATAGCCCAACTTGCTACAGCCCATTTTGGGAATCAGGAGCCGCCCTGGACCGGCTACCCAATAGAACCTCTTGGTTTGGCCCCCGCCTGCGGGATACAATCAGCATGGAAGGTGTAAGAGTGTAGCAGGTGGCTGCATGAATGTCACATACCGACTGCTGACCTTAAAGGGCCGGGTCCAGTTTTTATCACCAGACTGTTCCTGATGGTGAGAAATTGTGTTTTACTCCAAACCTGGTTGTCATGGCAATTTGAATGGCGAAAATTATTCCAAGATCAACGCACAATTCAATGAAGCCATCCCAATTGCCAAACAGAACTGAAGGAAATGCACCATTTTGGGCAGTGAGGATTTTACTACAACCCTGCCATGTACATTTTCAATAAAGATGCCCACGAGGGCCACAAGGGGCAGGAGTGGGCCTTGACTGGGGTGCCGAGTAGGGCTAGGCCTGACGGCATTTTTTTAATTTGGGGGGTAGTTTGGGAGGGTATTTAAGGTGTCCTTAGGTTAGGGGCCATTTTGTGTGTCACCCTACCTCATGTAGTTTGTCACAATCTCCCTCCCTATTGTTTGTGGTGTCGGTTGGTCGGTTGATTTTGTCACAGTCGGGGGCAGAAGCTGACCAGGCATCTAGGGGGTGAATGCTTTGGGGGAGAGCATTTGGCGGTGTTTCGGTGGGGGTTCCTGGCTGGTGCTGCTCGGAGCCTCGGGTCTGGACATCTGGGTAGCTAAATTGGTTGGGTGGGCCTGGCCCGGACATCGGGGGTACATCAGTCATGAGAGAGACAGCTGTGTTTGCCTCTCTTATGCCTTGAGAATGAAGCTGCCTGCAGTGGTTGCTCAACTGAGTCTGAGTCTAGGGCGCAGGAAGAGGATTCACGGGGGCAGTAAGGCTTCTCCGTTACACCTGCTCCATCTGTATTATGTCCGGCAGTGATAGATAAGGGGCAGTTTCTCTGCATTATTGCCACTAGGTGGAAGCCTTTGGTCATTTATAGGTAACGGTGTAGTTTAATGTTGAAGGTTCTCACGCTATCAGAATAGATAGGAGGGAGATTGGGAGATTAGGATAACCTCAGACATCACCACATTCTAGAACCAAGGCAGCAGGCCCAGGGGCATCAACTACCAGATCACTCTCTAGGCAATCACACTCCTCGGTGGGTCACAACTTATTGGACCCATTGGGCTTTGTTATCGCTCCATTTACCAAGTGGAGTAATATCCACCCTCGAATTGTCTAAGCCTCTAGAGTACTTCCCCAGAATATGATGCAGAAAAAAACCCTTTCTATAGTGTGTATTCAATGACTTAATAGTTGTAACTGGTCGCAGAAACATTATTTTTGTCCACAGTGTGGAAAGTGCTACTTTTTTCACTATTTTCACCTACGGGCAAATGTTTTTGCCCATCCCTAAAAGTGATGCCCCCGTCCTGTTAACCTACTTCCTATGGTGGATCCCAATGATGACTTGATACCACGTAGAGACACCCTGCTGTGCATTGGGGAAGTTGTGAACTGGGGGGGGGGCAGTATTTAATAAAAAGGAAGTCATTCAGAAAAATAAATATACAGTCAAACAAATAGTTCCATGAGAAAGCAGTTCCTCTTCTTCCAGAATGCAGAAGAAATAAGATACAATGTATATCAATATTCAATAGAATAACCAGATAACTGCGTTATGAACAATATTGCGGATTAAATTGTTTATCTGTGCAGCAGGAAACTCTCAAAGTCAATATACAAAAATATTTATATCCGATCAGTTTTTTTTTCGCTTATATTTTTATATTATTATATTTTTATTTTATTAAGAAAATTTGGTTCAGTAAGGTGCAGGTTTGCATTTCCTGTATAAAATGTGGTCTCCAGACTATAGCTGCCATCATCCCTGTCTAGTCATGGCATTGACAACCTGTTGGAGAGACCCCGTAATACAGGAATATTTCCCCAATCTCTACCTTCCCGTGTGCACCCCCCAAAAATATCCCATCATTTTTACTTCTCTTCTAACATCTTTTTTTTTTTTTATCCATCTCCTCCTTAAAAAAAATGACTCCTAGCATCGGTGGAACATGTCAAAATTGTCCCTGAATGTCTAGAGGAATGGATCCCAATTCTGTACCCCTGATGAAACACACTTAACGCACGTCATAAGTAATAACTCAACGAGCTGGGTGCCGGTTCATGACTACATTATGACATCATGCCCAGAGATCGGGTACTTCACACATCTGCCCTTATGGCGAGGGTAGACTAAGTGCGGCCCATATCCTCTAATCTCTGTAATCATACATAATAATTAAGATATCGTGGCCACGACCACCGTAAAATCCATGTGCGTCTTCCCACTTTCGGTTTTGTCCTCTATTTTATCTGGTTTTTTTTTGACGTCTTTGTTGGTTTTCCTATCGTCTTTTTCTTGAATTAATGCCGAAGTGTTCTCAAAGGAAACCCCATATTCCGGAGCTGTTTTATAGGAGGATTTTCTTTTCTTTGCATCTTTGTCTAGGTATTCGGCATAGAGATCTTGATTTTCATCGGGATTAAGGAGGCTGATGACCATGAGGGAGAAGATAATGAACCCAAAGAATCCAACCACGGTGAGGATGTACCATGCGGCGTTGGTCTCTGACGCGCTCCAGTTGGCGGTAGTAGCGGGTTGCTGCGTGGTGCTAATCCGGAGAGGATCCATCGCAAGATTGAGTCTGGGCTCCTACATTCCAAGTTTAGTGGCATATACTGATCCTAGGAGAGAAAACATACCCAAAAATAAGGTTTTTATATCAGAAAAGCTACCCTACCAGTTAGTGTTTAGTATGGCTTGATGTATAAACATGGCACAGGGTACGGTTATTTCTGGGAGAATATAGCTTTTTTGAGGGATCGTTCCAAAGTTTATATATATTTGCACCTTAGAAACATAGGCGTACTATATAAATATATATAAAAGGAAGGGCAGTGCCTTTTTGGAACCCAAATCCCTCTTTTTTCTCCCCTTTTTTTTCTAGGAGCCAGGGATAGGCAAAGTATATGTGCCAAGGTTTGCGACGGTCCATAGAACATCATTCGATTCTCCACGGCAGTTAATATTTCTTGGGTACGACGGGATCTCAGGGTTCTACAGTCCTAAAGGGCACAGCGATTTTTATGGAAACTGCTAAAAAATGGGTTTAGAAATGACATTGTGTAAAAACAATCAATTCTTCTCCGTCTTCTGAATGAGTTGATGGCTCACGTGCCCTGGTACCTCCGGCCACCCCGCTAAAAACAAAAGTGCTCAAATCGGACGTTTAACCCCTTAATGACAAAGCCTGTACATGTACGGGCTCAAAATGCATTGTTTTCAATGGGTTAAGGGACCGCCCATTGCCCTTAAGGGGTTAAAGTGTTGTGGCTGTACCTGTAGCATTGGTATATAAAAAATAATAAAGATAACAAAAACAAACAAACCCTAAACCCACATTTTATAAGCATACTGATTTTTCTTCTTCTTTTTTTTTTTAAAACAAATGCACTGATGACCCGTGGACTAGAACTCTAATCACTCTCAAATGGGTCGGACACCAGTTTTAGTCCATAAAACCGGGTGAAAAAGCTGGCATGCTTGTGGAAGTGTCTTTTTTTATCTAAATTGTGTTAGTCTAGTGTATTATATCGTTTATCTCTTTCTGTGTGCCTGTCCTACGTTGTGTGCTGTGTGCGCAATAAGATGAATAGTGCGCTCTTCCAAAAACGCTACACTAAACTGTACACATGGGGTATTTCTGTAATCTGGAGGGGCAGCTGAATACATTTTGGTTTTTTTTTTTTTGTCCACTTATATACAACCTGTGCAAAAATTGCTAACTCAACCCAAAAGTTTTGTGGAAATAAATAAATATTAATAATAATAATAATAATAATGTCTAAATTTGGCAGAGATTGGTTGCTAAATGGCAGCATTACTAGAGCCTAAATGCCCCAGTGAATTACCCCAGGTTATCTACGTTTCAGAAATATTTGTGGGTTATTTACGTATTTTTTGTAAGACAATTGATCCAAAAATGTATGCCATGTAATATCTGCCTTATAATTGCCACAAAGATATATGAATTCTTACATTTAAGGGGTAATTTTGGGGTATTTTGATCCACGCAACCTTAGTGGCAATTATCATAGTAAAATCGTGCAAAAATGTATTTATTTATTTTTCCATATGTTAATATATTATACATACTAATTTTTGGACTATACATTTAAAAATATAAAATGGGAATCTCAGCTAAACACATATTGTAAAAACATGAAAAAAGCTTGAGATTTTGGGGTACAAGGTACCCATAGTAAAGAAGGGGTTAACAAAAGGAGAAGAGTGTCCCGATCTTGTGAGCTTACAATCTATTGTATAATGTGGATATTTTCCATAAACTAAGTACCAGAATAGATAATATGGAAGAATTAGCTGTGAAATCTGCATGAATTCTCATGAACAAGAAGGTGAAAATTAGGAAAATACTCCATAGGATCCCATTCCTACCTTCACGAGGATGTCATTTACCCTCTAAGGGGCTGTAATGTCCGTCATTGAAGGATCAGTGAAGCAGTCTGTGTTTGTCTCACCGCTCGTTTAGTGAAGCACATCTCAGATGCACCGCTTGTGCCCTATACCAGCAGCACAGGGGGGGGGGGTGACTTCCCATAACTACTCCTTTACATTTACATTACAAGCCAACAACATGTAAGGTCTCATAGTAACATAGTAGTAACATAGTAGTAACATGGTAGTAACATAGTAACATAGTAGTAACATGGTAGTAACATAGTAATAGTAACATAGTAGTAACATGGTAGTAGCATAGTAAAAATAACATAGTAGTAACATAGCAATTTAGGGTAAAAAAGACCGAAGTTTGTCAAATTCAACCCTTTTACCTCTACTTTCTGCGTTTGATCCAAAGATCCAAAAGAAGGCAAGAAAACCCCCCAAATTAAGCTGGGGGAGAAAAAAATCCTTTATTACCCCCAAAGGCGATCAGATTTCTCCTTGGATCAAGAAGCTCTAAAATATATATGTTTATTCTTTCATGTATAGCACTGTACGTTCTGCGAACATACACTATAAATGCTGCAAACCAACGTTTGTTCTCCCTCACCCCCCCAAAAAAAAGAACTTCAATATACACACCCCATACACTTGCCGTATGCATCAATTTCCACAATGGATTCTGGGCTTCAAACAGCTCAACTGCCCCAAACTGCCTTTCTGCCCTATGATCCTTGGGTATCTCCGAACGCTGTACCTGCTCGCGCCTCTCTCCACGCCGTGTTCACAGGATGGCAGCAGCAGTCAGGGGGGGGGGCCCTTTAACCAAATCATAGAATTTTAAAGCAAGTAATCTGAACCTTTTGTGTTTTTCGCAAGTTAATAAATCTCAGACATGCAAACGCCGTGTACAAAGAATGCTGTCACCTGGCCCTAACTGGGAGTAGCTTGGAGTCTCTGCGTTTTGTCTTTGGGGAGGAGGACACATTCTTGAAGGGGTTCCTTCATTCTGCACTCATTTGAAGAAATATGGATGCCCCCGGCGGGGGTGAATCTTACTAAGTGGGAATCCCCGCTTTAAGGTCTGCTATTAGTAGAAATATTTGGGTGCCGCAGTCTACTCGGAACATGATTGAGGGACTCTTAATAGTTTAATATTGGAATAGGTCCCATTCATTAGATTGGGATTTAATTTTTTTTTTATAGAAAAACAGAGGAGCACACAACCTAAAAAGCATAAAAGGCATAAAAATTCAGATTCCCGGGTTGCTGCTAGAATAATAAAGACCAATAAATACGAAAAAAAAGCAGGAATTCAGTGCGTACCCAGCGAATAAACACCTTTCTAAGGCATAAATAGTGGGGTAATAATGACCCACACATATAAATACACACATACACACACAAACTAATACCATACTTACACATACACACATACACACACAAACTAATACCATACTTACACATACACACATACACACACAATCTAATACCATACTTACACATACACACTGTGACAGTGTAAACCCCAGGCAGATGCTTAGTGTGGTATTTGGGTACGGGTGCTATTCAGATCATACATATGGGTCCCTGGGGTGGAGCAATTGGAGAGCAGGGTGGGCCAATGCTCCATTTCCCCATTTTGTGGAAACTCCATCCCGGGTTTTCCAGGAGGCAAGAAATCCACAGGATCCGGTCCGGGATTTCTATGAGGCTGGCATCAGGCACAGGTGCTGGGCATTAAAAACCTCTGGAGCCTGATAGTCAGGGAGACTGTTGGGGGAAGAGGAAGTTTCTCTGAGCTCCCAGGGCAAGGAGAGGCCCTGAACATAAAGACCATCCCTGAGCCAAGTGAGGCAATACCTGCCTGGACATTGTGTGTGCTGTCTGGGGGAGGTTTTCCAGAGCCTGGCGTAGCTGGGTCTGTCTGGGAGGTTGAGATAGTGGGTGATTAGGCCGGTCAGTCTGGGCCAGCATAGTTTAGTTAGAGAGGCTCCAACTGGGAGCTAGGTTTTCGTTTTATGATTTGGTTTTGGGGTTTAAGCGGTTAAAAGAAAGCGCTGTTTTGTTCAAAGCTGCTGTTCCTGACTCTGATTGCCCTAGAGGACTGTGCTTAGGACCCCTAAAGGTGACATGTATGGCCCTCATGCTATAGGGTTTGTCACAACACATACACACACAATCTAATATCATACTTACACATATACACATACACACACAATCTAATACCATGCTTACACATACACACATACGCACACAATCTAATACC
>VKOC01048211.1:0-10666 GCA_009364415.1 Spea multiplicata | reverse complement strand
ACATAGGACTGTAAGGGTTAAATTGGCATTTAAAAAGGTTTTTAAGGCCTAAAAATGTTTAAATATAAAAAAAAAACAAAAGGGAAATAAAATTTTAAATGAAAAATGCGTACCACAAAGAAAAAGAACACTGATCACAGTATATTACTGTGATCAGCAAGGGATGGGAAGGGTTCATTTTAGGACACTCTGAAATGCTCTGTAACACTGCTTCACTCTCTGTACCTCACGATCAGCGTGTGAAGTACAGAGGGTGACACAGAGTGAAAGGCAGTGTTTTAAAACATTGACTTTGTCATGAGAGCGCCGGTGATCTTTGTGCGCATGGAGCGCAGTCCACTTAACTACCTGAAGATTTAACTCTTCATAAGGACACAAAGGTCCTTAAATTATAACTTATTGTATAAACCAACCTTAACCTTCCTCACTCTGCAAAGAAATGTCTTCCCCGAATATATATTGTGAGGAGGTGAGGCTTGGTGTGATTCCAGATACCCACAGAGGGGCGCTATTTACCCCGAAATGTTTGAAAAAGTAAAGTTGTAGAGGAGTAGTAGAATCCCCCATATGCATTTCCCGTTCCTCCGCTCCCCCGCTAATTGCCCCGCAGGCAGTGTGTTGGCTGATATACTTACCCCCAGTCAGCCCCAGTGCTAGGTCAGGGTACCTTTTTGAGGGGGATCTAATAAGGTTGTGTATAGATAGATAGATATAAATATATATACATATATATATATATATGCGGTATATGTATATATATATATATATATACCGCATATATATATCACAATCACATAAGCATAGCATGAAAAGTACTTGTTTTCAGGAGAAGCTCCATTTAGAGATCATGCAGGAAACGTTCTGCTGGAGCTCTGGAGATGCAGCTTCTCCAGAATAAAATTGCGCGCCGACGATACAAACGGCACTCGGACAATAAGAAGAGGCAGATGGATGATGTATATAACTGTATAGAGAAAGTAGAGTCTTTAGTCAATACCTTTTATTGAGGAATGACAGAAAAGCATGTCATGTTACTTAAGCTTTCAAGACCTCAGAGGCCTCTTTTTCAGGTGGAACTGGTGATTGAAGAGGAGGAAGGGGGTTGCATATCCCTTTAGTATTCGTTGATGTGTAGTAGAGGAACTGCCGTCCAGGCGATCCATATTAATAATTCACAATTTCCTGAGCTTGTGTGTATAAAACAAATACATTCTAAAGGGTTAAAAAAAACAGCAGCAGCATTAACCCCTCCCCCATTCTGAGAGGGAACACTGATGTCTTATGATGTCATAGTGCTGACAGAGTATCTCTGCAATTATCTTGTCCAGGCCACCAGTGCCCACACAGCTCTCTCTCTCTCTAACACACAGACAGAGGACTCTCTAAACCCTAATGCTCTACACCTGGATAACATACATGGAGTCCGACATACATGTAGCTCTCCACACATGTAGTATTGATCACACGTATCTCACACTCCACCTCGACCACGCAGACATACAAAGGAAGAGCTTCATGTTTCTGGACAACCTTCAACCACAACTTCTATGGCTACAAACACCCAGATATGGGCAACAAATAGGTAATACCTAAAATTTCCTTTTCTCGGCTTCAAGGAGCGTTTTGTAAAAAAAAAACAATTACCTTTTTCAAATCTAAAAATGTTGCCTTTAAACATGAATTTTTTCCTGGACGTGATAAGAAATTAGCGCATGATTCCATATAGCATGACAGCTGGAGGTGTATTTAGAGCTGCCCCAGGCCTTACCCTGGGCGCTGTCCCCAACTACCCCCTCATGTGGACGCAGGGGGCGCTTCCAACGCAAACATGGAACTGATGAAATGCAAACATCTGAATATTTAATGAGTTGTATATCAGCAGCTAGGATAGAGTTAAATGTATTAGTAAAGGTATTATATAGATATGTATACAGGATCAAATGCCCCGATAGGAAACTAATTACAGGTTTTGCTGCCTAATGGGGCAGAATTGTAAATCTTAGTGTTATATTAGTCCTATCACCATCAACTGTAAAGGTTTCTGGGCAGTGTTTGGGGCATAAATAAAATTTTGGGCTTCTTTTTTGTGTTAGATTTAGCACAGTAAATGGGACGGCAGTTTTAAAAGTAACGTTTATTTGAATGCCTTCACATATATGTCGGGTTTCCTTAAATTATAACTTATTGTATAAACCAACCTTAACCTTCCTCACTCTGCAAAGAAATGTCTTCCCCGAATATATATTGTGAGGAGGTGAGGATTGGTGTGATTCCAGATAACCACAGAGGGACGCTATTTACCCCGAAATGTTTGAAAAAGTAAAGTTGTAGAGGATAGGAGAAATCCCCCATATGCATTTCCCGCTTCCTCCGCTCCTACCGCTAATTTGCCCCGCGGAGGTGTGTTAGCTTGATATACTTACCCCCAGTCAGACCCGCAGTGCTAGTCAGGGTAACTTTTTTTGAGGGGGGGTCTAAATGAGGTTTTTATATATTAATATATATATAATACATTCTCATTTCGTGCTCCCACACATATTATATATTGTTATTGTCAGGACAAACAGGGCTTTCTTTAGATAACATTTTTATCATATCATCTAATACTAGATAGTAATTACTATGAAAAAATGAAAAAGTATAGTGATTTTTTGTTAAAAAATTACCTTTTCTCACTTTAAAAAAAAAAAACTTTTACTCATCTGCAAAAACTAATGAAAAACCTGCTAAATAGTCCTATTTGTCCTGAGTTTAGAAGTACCCAATCTTTTTATGTTTTTTTTTGCTTTTTTCTGCACGTTATGGAGCAATAAGTACCAGTAGCATTTTGCTATTTCAAAACCATTTTTCTCCAAAGCTGGTGTTTCTGCCCCATGTGCTATTTCGGGTATCTTTGAAGCCGACCAATGCAATTTACCCCATCAGACCATATATTTTTAAAAACTAGGCACCCCAAGGTATTTGAAATGCTGGTATTTTAACCTTTTCCATGCACTAATTTTACCACCAGCTTTTGTCAAACTGCATGGGTTTGTTGGGTTATTTGGGAGGTAAAAGGCCACCTTTGTGAGATGTGTATTTTTTTGCCACTTAGACATCTGGTCAGTCTGTGCCCACGTCCCATATTTGGGACATCTTTGAAGCCAGCCAAGTCAATTGACTCCATGAAATCATACATTTTTAAAACTAGGCACCCTATGGGCATTTATAATGCCAATATTTTAACTCTTTCCATGTAGGAATTTTTATGAAGATATAGCATGAATTGTAGGACTTGCCCATAAAAAATTATTTGTTTTTATTGTTTTTGATGATTTTTTTGGTGGTTTTACTTGTTACCATATTTTTTAAATTTTTTTTAAAAACATTTTGTAACATTTTTTTTTTACTAATCACACTGATTAGTGAGCTGGGCTCCATTGACCTTGCATGGTTGGAGCTCGAGAGTTCTCAAGAGGGTCTGGATAGATTTTTCTGTTTTTGACGCCATCTTGTGAATGGCGGCAACATCATTTGCATGATGGCACTTGTGGTTGCTCTTCTGAGCAATCACAAGACTATCGGGGTAGGGGGGTTGTGTTTCTACATGCCTTGATATCGAGGCATGTCAGCAACACCGTTTTTGCTTAGGAAGCGATTCCGATCCAGTGACCTGGAATTTCCCCGCAGTTACCCGGAGACTCAGAGAAGCGGAGAGTTTCCAGACATGGATCCCACCCATTAATGGGTTTGGGGGATAAAAGGCCACATTTGGGATATGCACATTTTGTTTGCATTTTTACATCCGTTATTTATTTTCAGGATTTATTGTCTCTGAGGAATCAATAATCGGTTCAATGTCTGAGCTGGACACCAGAATTGCGTAAATCCTAGTGTTATATTAGTCTTACCAGCATTAACTGTAAAGGTTTCTGGGCAGTTTTTGGGGCGTAAATAACATTTTGGGCTTCTTTTTGTGTTAGAGTTAGCAGAGTAAGTGGGACGGCAGTTTTAAAAGTGATGTTTATTTGAATGCCTTCACATTTATGTTGTGCTTCCTTAAATTATAATTTATTGTATAAACCAACCTTAACATGCCTCACTCCGCAAAGAAGTGTCTTCCCCGAAAATATATTGCGGGGAGGTGAGGCTCTGTGTAATTCCAGATGCCCACAGAGAGGCGCTATTTCCCGGAAATGTTTGAAAAAGTAAAGTCGTAGCAGAACTATAACATATATTTTTAGATAACTTCTGACCTAACACTAACCCACTGACCCCAACCAATTACCCACCTAATAAAATTTTAAAACATTGCACAAAAGTAGAAAAAAAATATCTGGGCAGTATAATGTACTGATCAGAGAAATCCAAGCAATAGCATAGGGTTTCAAGGGATAAATTAAACTAGCTTTAAAAATGTAAAAAAACAAAAAAACAAATGGGGAATTAATATTTTAAATAAAAAATACGCATGACAAAGTAAAACACTGATCGCAGTTTATTGCTGGGATCAGCAAGGGATGGGAAGGGTTCATTTTCAATAAATTGAATTTTTAGGACACTCTGAAATGCTCTGTAACACTGCTTCACTCTCTGTACCTCACGACCAGCATGTGAAGTACAGAGGGTGACACAGAGAGAAAGTCAGTGTTTTAAAACATTGACTTTGTCATGTGAGCATCGGTGATCGCTGATCAGAGCAATCCAGACAATACCATAGGACTGTAAGGGTTAAATTGGCATTTGAAAAGATTTTTAAGGCCAAAAAATGTTTAAATATAAAAAAAACAACAGGGAAATAAAAGTTTAAATTAAAAATGCGCACCACAAAGTAAAAGAACACTGATCACAGTATATTACTGTGATCAGCAAGGAATGGGAAGGGTTCATTTTAGGACACTCTGAAATGCTCTGTAACACTGCTTCACTCTCTGTACCTCACGATCAGCATGTGAAGTACAGAGGGTGACACAGAGAGAAAGTCAGTGATTTAAAACATTGACTTTGTCATGAGAGCTTCGGTGATCGCTGATCAGAGCAATCCAGGCAATAACATAGGACTGTAAGAGTAAAATTGGCATTTAAAAAGGTTTTTAAGGCCACAAAATGTTTAAATATAAAAAAACCCAACAGGGAAATAAAATTTTAAATGAAAAATGCGCACCACAAAGTAAAAGAACACTGATCACAGTATGTTACTCTGATCAGCAAGGGATGGGAAGGGTTTATTTTAGGACACTCTGAAATGCTCTGTAACACTGCTTCACTCTCTGTACCTCACGACAGCATGTGAAGTACAGAGGGTAACACAGAGAGAAAGTCAGTGTTTTAAAACATTGACTTTGTCATGAGAGCGTCGGTGATCGCTGATCAGAGCAATCTAGGCAATAACATAGGACTGTAAGGGTTAAATTGGCATTTAAAAAGGTTTTTAAGGCCAAAAAATGTTTAAATATTAAAAAAAAACAGGGAAATAACATTTTAAATTAAAAATGCGCACCACAAAGTAAAAGAACACTGATCACAGTATATTACTGTGATCAGCAAGGAATGGGAAGGGTTCATTTTAGGACACTCTGAAATGCTCTGTAACACTGCTTCACTCTCTGTACCTCACGATCAGCATGTGAAGTACAGAGGGTGACACAGAGAGAAAGTCAGTGTTTTAAAACATTGACTTTGTCATGAGAGCGTCGGTGATCGCTGATCAGAGCAATCCAGGCAATAACATAGGACTGTAAGAGTAAAATTGGCATTTAAAAAGGTTTTTAAGGCCACAAAATGTTTAAATATAAAAAAACCCAACAGGGAAATAAAATTTTAAATGAAAAATGCGCACCACAAAGTAAAAGAACACTGATCACAGTATGTTACTCTGATCAGCAAGGGATGGGAAGGGTTTATTTTAGGACACTCTGAAATGCTCTGTAACACTGCTTCACTCTCTGTACCTCACGACAGCATGTGAAGTACAGAGGGTAACACAGAGAGAAAGTCAGTGTTTTAAAACATTGACTTTGTCATGAGAGCGTCGGTGATCGCTGATCAGAGCAATCTAGGCAATAACATAGGACTGTAAGGGTTAAATTGGCATTTAAAAAGGTTTTTAAGGCCAAAAAATGTTTAAATATTAAAAAAAAACAGGGAAATAACATTTTAAATTAAAAATGCGCACCACAAAGTAAAAGAACACTGATCACAGTATATTACTGTGATCAGCAAGGAATGGGAAGGGTTCATTTTAGGACACTCTGAAATGCTCTGTAACACTGCTTCACTCTCTGTACCTCACGATCAGCATGTGAAGTACAGAGGGTGACACAGAGAGAAAGTCAGTGATTTAAAACATTGACTTTGTCATGAGAGCTTCGGTGATCGCTGATCAGAGCAATCCAGGCAATAACATAGGACTGTAAGAGTAAAATTGGCATTTAAAAAGGTTTTTAAGGCCACAAAATGTTTAAATATAAAAAAAAACCCAACAGGGAAATAAAATTTTAAATGAAAAATGCGCACCACAAAGTAAAAAGAACACTGATCACAGTATGTTACTCTGATCAGCAAGGGATGGGAAGGGTTTATTTTAGGACACTCTGAAATGCTCTGTAACACTGCTTCACTCTCTGTACCTCACGACAGCATGTGAAGTACAGAGGGTAACACAGAGAGAAAGTCAGTGTTTTAAAACATTGACTTTGTCATGAGAGCGTCGGTGATCGCTGATCAGAGCAATCTAGGCAATAACATAGGACTGTAAGGGTTAAATTGGCATTTAAAAAGGTTTTTAAGGCCAAAAAATGTTTAAATATAAAAAAAAAACAGGGAAATAACATTTTAAATTAAAAATGCGCACCACAAAGTAAAAGAACACTGATCACAGTATATTACTGTGATCAGCAAGGAATGGGAAGGGTTCATTTTAGGACACTCTGAAATGCTCTGTAACACTGCTTCACTCTCTGTACCTCACGATCAGCATGTGAAGTACAGAGGGTGACACAGAGAGAAAGTCAGTGTTTTAAAACATTGACTTTGTCATGAGAGCGTCGGTGATCGCTGATCAGAGCAATCCAGGCAATAACATAGGACTGTAAGAGTAAAATTGGCATTTAAAAAGGTTTTTAAGGCCACAAAATGTTTAAATATAAAAAAAACCCAACAGGGAAATAAAATTTTAAATGAAAAATGCGCACCACAAAGTAAAAAGAACACTGATCACAGTATGTTACTCTGATCAGCAAGGGATGGGAAGGGTTTATTTTAGGACACTCTGAAATGCTCTGTAACACTGCTTCACTCTCTGTACCTCACGACAGCATGTGAAGTACAGAGGGTAACACAGAGAGAAAGTCAGTGTTTTAAAACATTGACTTTGTCATGAGAGCGTCGGTGATCGCTGATCAGAGCAATCTAGGCAATAACATAGGACTGTAAGGGTTAAATTGGCATTTAAAAAGGTTTTTAAGGCCAAAAAATGTTTAAATATAAAAAAAACAAAACAGGGAAATAACATTTTAAATTAAAAATGCGCACCACAAAGTAAAAGAACACTGATCACAGTATATTACTGTGATCAGCAAGGAATGGGAAGGGTTCATTTTAGGACACTCTGAAATGCTCTGTAACACTGCTTCACTCTCTGTACCTCACGACCAGCATGTGAAGTACAGAGGGTGACACAGAGAGAAAGTCAGTGTTTTAAAACATTGACTTTGTCATGAGAGCGTCGGTGATCGCTGATCAGAGCAATCCAGGCAATAACATAGGACTGTAAGGGTTAAATTGGCATTTAAAAAGGTTTTTAAGGCCTAAAAATGTTTAAATATAAAAAAAACCAACAGGGAAATAAAATTTTAAATGAAAAATGCGTACCACAAAGAAAAAGAACACTGATCACAGTATATTACTGTGATCAGCAAGGGATGGGAAGGGTTCATTTTAGGACACTCTGAAATGCTCTGTAACACTGCTTCACTCTCTGTACCTCACGATCAGCGTGTGAAGTACAGAGGGTGACACAGAGAGAAAGGCAGTGTTTTAAAACATTGACTTTGTCATGAGAGCGCCGGTGATCTTTGTGCGCATGGAGCGCAGTCCACTTAACTACCTGAAGATTTAACTCTTCACAAGGACACAAAGGTCCTTAAATTATAACTTATTGTATAAACCAACCTTAACCTTCCTCACTCTGCAAAGAAATGTCTTCCCCGAATATATATTGTGAGGAGGTGAGGCTTGGTGTGATTCCAGATACCCACAGAGGGGCGCTATTTACCCCGAAATGTTTGAAAAAGTAAAGTTGTAGAGGAGTAGTAGAATCCCCCATATGCATTTCCCCTTCCTCCGCTCCCCCGCTAATTGCCCCGCAGGCAGTGTGTTGGCTGATATACTTACCCCCAGTCAGCCCCAGTGCTAGGTCAGGGTACCTTTTTGAGGGGGATCTAATAAGGTTGTGTATAGATAGATAGATATAAATATATATATATATATATATATATATATGCGGTATATGTATATATATATATATATATACCGCATATATATATCACAATCACATAAGCATAGCATGAAAAGTACTTGTTTTCAGGAGAAGCTCCATTTAGAGATCATGCAGGAAACGTTCTGCTGGAGCTCTGGAGATGCAGCTTCTCCTGAATAAAATTGCGCGCCGACGATACAAACGGCACTCGGACAATAAGAAGAGGCAGATGGATGATGTATATAACTGTATAGAGAAAGTAGAGTCTTTAGTCAATACCTTTTATTGAGGAATGACAGAAAAGCATGTCATGTTACTTAAGCTTTCAAGACCTCAGAGGCCTCTTTTTCAGGTGGAACTGGTGATTGAAGAGGAGGAAGGGGGTTGCATATCCCTTTAGTATTCGTTGATGTGTAGTAGAGGAACTGCCGTCCAGGCGATCCATATTAATAATTCACCATTTCCTGAGCTTGTGTGTATAAAACAAATACATTCTAAAGGGTTAAAAAAAACAGCAGCAGCATTAACCCCTCCCCCATTCTGAGAGGGAACACTGATGTCTTATGATGTCATAGTGCTGACAGAGTATCTCTGCAATTATCTTGTCCAGGCCACCAGTGCACACACAGCTCTCTCTCTCTCTAACACACAGACAGAGGACTCTCTAAACCCTAATGCTCTACACCTGGATAACATACATGGAGTCCGACATACATGTAGCTCTCCACACATGTAGTATTGATCACACGTATCTCACACTCCACCTCGACCACGCAGACATACAAAGGAAGAGCTTCATGTTTCTGGACAACCTTCAACCACAACTTCTATGGCTACAAACACCCAGATATGGGCAACAAATAGGTAATACCTAAAATTTCCTTTTCTCGGCTTCAAGGAGCGTTTTGTAAAAAAAAACAATTACCTTTTTCAAATCTAAAAATGTTGCCTTTAAACATGAATTTTTTCCTGTACGTGATAAGAAATTAGCGCATGATTCCATATAGCATGACAGCTGGAGGTGTATTTAGAGCTGCCCCAGGCCTTACCCTGGGCGCTGTCCCCAACTACCCCCTCATGTGGACGCAGGGGGCGCTCCCAACGCAAACATGGAACTGATGAAATGCAAACATCTGAATATTTAATGAGTTGTATATCAGCAGCTAGGATAGAGTTAAATGTATTAGTAAAGGTATTATATATATATGTATACAGGATCAAATGCCCCGATAGGAAACTAATTACAGGTTTTGCTGCCTAATGGGGCAGAATTGTAAATCTTAGTGTTATATTAGTCCTATCAGCATCAACTGTAAAGGTTTCTGGGCAGTGTTTGGGGCATAAATAACATTTTGGGCTTCTTTTTTGTGTTAGATTTAGCACAGTAAATGGGACGGCAGTTTTAAAAGTAACGTTTATTTGAATGCCTTCACATATATGTCGGGTTTCCTTAAATTATAACTTATTGTATAAACCAACCTTAACCTTCCTCACTCTGCAAAGAAATGTCTTCCCCGAATATATATTGTGAGGAGGTGAGGATTGGTGTGATTCCAGATACCCACAGAGGGACGCTATTTACCCCGAAATGTTTGAAAAAGTAAAGTTGTAGAGGAGTAGGAGAATCCCCCATATGCATTTCCCCTTCCTCCGCTCCCCCGCTATTTGCCCCGCAGGAGGTGTGTTAGCTGATATACTTACCCCCAGTCAGCCCCAGTGCTAGGTCAGGGTACTTTTTTGAGGGGGGGTCTAATGAGGTTTTATATATATATATATATATATATATATATATACATTCTCATTTCGTGCTCCCACACATATTATATATTGTTATTGTCAGGACAAACAAGGCTTTCTTTAGATAACATTTTTATCATATCATCTAATACTAGATAGTAATTACTATGAAAAAATGAAAAAGTATAGTGATTTTTTGTTAAAAAATTACCTTTTCTCACTTTAAAAAAAAAAACTTTTACTCATCTGCAAAAACTAATGAAAAACCTGCTAAATAGTCCTATTTGTCCTGAGTTTAGAAGTACCCAATCTTTTTATGGTTTTTTTTGCTTTTTTCTGCACGTTATGGAGCAATAAGTACCAGTAGCATTTTGCTATTTCAAAACCATTTTTCTCCAAAGCTGGTGTTTCTGCCCCATGTGCTATTTCGGGTATCTTTGAAGCCGACCAATGCAATTTACCCATCAGACC
>VKOC01048210.1:0-19429 GCA_009364415.1 Spea multiplicata | reverse complement strand
AGTGGGCAACCTGCCGTGTGCCCTGCAAGTGAGCAACCTGCCATGTTCCTGAGTTGCGGCCAGCGCCCCACTAAGTGGACTCCCAAGTCGAGTACCCTGAAAGTGGGCAACCTGCCGTGTGCCCTGCAAGTGGGCTTATCTGCCGTGTGCCCCGCAAGAGGGCTTATCTGCCGTGTGCCCCGCAAGAGGGCTTCCTGCCAAGTGACATTCCTTGTTTATTTATTGTTGTACCATCACATGCAATACAGCTCTTAAACCTGATCTTCTGTCTGTGGTTCATTCCTGCGCCTGTCCGTAACAACCCCAGGCCTTCATGCATCGTGGGGTACAGACAGAGCCCCTCGTATCCCCTGCACCTGGGCTCCTTATCTATCTGTATCCTCGGTTCGTGACACACAGCTTGCTTTTTCTCGTTTGCGTAGCACTTGTTTCCCCGCACGAAGGGCCTTGTTTCTCCTCTGCCCTCCGGATCGGGACTTTTTTTTTTACGCTCCTTCCTGCTCGGGCCGTGGTGTTGTCC
Organism: Spea multiplicata; assembly: GCA_009364415.1. Lineage (NCBI taxonomy): Eukaryota > Metazoa > Chordata > Amphibia > Anura > Pelobatidae > Spea > Spea multiplicata. The sequence continues at coordinate 18,909 of VKOC01048210.1, read as the reverse complement.
TCCGACCACATGTTGCGGCAGCCTCGGATTGCGCACGGGCCTTATCCGCTCAGCGACATGCAACGTATTGTTCTGTTTTTCTCCCTGCTTGTTGCAGTTTTTTGGCTTTACTTTTTTCTAGGTGTATGTTTCTGTTTTGGGCATTCGTCTTTTAAGGTGTCCCTCCGTCCTTCACTTCATACGGCTCTGTATCTGCCTGTACTGGGGGTTAATATTCAAGGACTCTATAGTGACAGGGTCTGTTCCCCAGGACTAACGCATAGCAAATGTTGTGCCAATATTCAAAAAAGAGGACAAAAAGTGACCCAGGGAATTGTAGGCCTGTTAGTTTAACCTCTGTTGTATGTAAATTGTTTGAGGGTTTCCTAAGAGATGTTATTTTGGAGTATCTCAATGAAAATAAATGTATGACTTCATATCAGCATGGGTTTACAAGGGATCGGTGCTGTCAAACTAACCTGATCAGCTTTTATGAGGAGGTGAGCTCAAGACTGGATCGGGGAGAATCGCTGGATGTCGTATAGCTCGATTTTTCCAAAGCATTTGATACGGTGCCACATAAAAGGCTGGCACATAAAATGAGAATGCTTGGGCTGGGGGAGTATGTGTGTAAGTAACTGGCTCAGTGATATGAAACAGAGGGTGGTTATTAATGGTACATACTCTGTGGGTGACTGTTACTAGTGGGGTACCACAGGGGTCAGTTTTGGGTCCTATTCTTTTTAGTATATTTATTAATGACCTTGTAGAGGGATTGTATAGTAAAGTATCAATCTTTGCAGACGATACTAAGCTCTGTAACGTGATTAACACAATAGAGGACAGTGCACGGTTACAAATGGATCTGGATAGATTGGAGGCTTGGGCTGGGATGTGGCAGATGAGGTTCAACACAGATAAATGTAAGGTTATGCACATGGGGAAGAAAAATCCAGGCTGGGAATATGTATTAAATGGGAAAACACTGGGGACGGCTGACATGGAAAAGGACTTAGGAGTTTTAGTTAACAGTAAATTCACCTGTAGCGACCAGTGTCAGGCAGCTGATGCTAAGTCAAATAAGATCATGGGGTGCATCAAAAGGGGCATAGATGCCCACGACAAGGAAATAATTCTACCACTGTACAAGTCACTAGTCAGACCACACATGGAATACTGTGTATAGTACTGGGCACCAATGTACAAGAAAGATATAGTGGAGCTGGAGAGGGTTCAAAGACGAGCAACCAGAGTATAATAAGGGGAATGGGAGGACTACATTACCCAGAAAGATTATCAGAATTAGGGTTATTTAGTTTACAAAAAAGACGGCTTAGGGGGGGACTTAACTATATATAAATATGTCAGGAGCACTGTTCCCTCTAAGCTGTGCGCTTGTGCGCGCGCACAGAACTTTTTGAGGGAGCGCACACGACCTAACATCGTGCGCACAGTACCTAACGGGGAGCTGGGGGGGCGGGCAGTCCGTCCAGGGTGTTCCTGGCACTCCTCCAGAGACGGACATTAATGTCCGCCGCTGAAGGAGCAAGCTCGGTTGGGGAGATAAAAAATCTCACCCCAACCGGCTTAAAATCAATCAAGGGAGCGGGAGGTCTGTTAATACAGACCTCCGATCCTGCTCCCTTGCTATGCGCGCGGCAACTGATGCTGTGCGTCGGGATTTGATGTCAGATCCCGGCACACAGCACTGAAGCCACGCCCACCTTCTTTACTGCACCGGAAGGACAGGACAGAAGAAGAAGCGGAAAAAGAACAGAGGAAAGGTAGGAAAACATTATGTATATGTATGTATATATGTGTATGTGTATATATGTATGTGTGTGTATATGTGTGTGTATGTATATGTGTGTGTATTGTGACAGTCATGTTGGATTGGTGGTGGATGGGAGGTATGTTTCTCCTAGATGCCGTTCCTATGTGGAGTAACACCTGAGTCTTCCACCTGCTAGGTGATTAATTAAAGAAGGAGAGGGTGGATATAAAAGGGAAACCAGGAGGGCAGGGAGCTCTCTCTGACTGAGGACACAGAAAGCCTGTCTGTGGAAGAGACCTGTGAGTAAAGGTTGCTGGACATATTATGATATGATATGATATGATATGTTAAGTTAAGTTGGCAGAGAGAAGCTCTCCAGCTGGTAGTGAGGGACATCCTCTGTATAGTAAGTGCCGGACAGGCAAGGTGTTTCTTTTGTTACTGTTATATTTCTTTTGTCCCTGCAACCTTTCTAATAAACCTGACCCTGTGTCAGTTTGCACGAACTATTTGCCTGGTTTGATTGAAGACCGCGCTTGTCCCTTGACCTCAGCGAGGGGCGATCCCAGACCTACCTCACAATATATATATATATACACACACACCTTGGTCCATGCACTCCAGACAACAAGGGATACATGTCCCAGTTCATAATATAGCAAACAGAGACTATGCTATAGATGTCTTTGATGTTTCACCTATAGCCACATGCTATCGATCTGTCATTGCATCTCCTGTACAACAGGCTTTGTCATATATAACATTACTTGCCCTTGTAGACTCGCCTATATAGGCAAAACAAAACTCACTCTGTGTGACTGAATGGGTCGACACTGCTCAGCAATAAATACTTTTTGGCTGTGGGGCATCAACATCATCATTGCAATTGACCATATCCTTCCTCTTCAAAGTAGTGGGAATTGGGCCAAATGACTTTTATAAAAAGAAGCTGTTCAGATCCATACCATCGACACAGTTTCACCTAAGAAACTGAAAAAATACCCTGGAGTCATTAGCGCAAGGAGGACATGACACTGCCAGTACTGCAGCATAGTCACCCCCGAAAAAGTCAATGAGTTCATGGTAAAGACAGGAAGGGGTTAAGTTAGAAAGGAAGGATGGGATGCAACGGAAGGAGAGAGGATAAATAGCCCAGGCACGGATAGCAATGGTATTTCATTGAAAACCAAAATCTCTCAAAACAAAATCTGCACTCAGATGTGCCTGTGCCCTGGTCATCCTCTGTGTCGCATCTTGATTGGTCTCTCTTGTGCTAACTAACCTTTCAGGACGTGGGCTATGTCACTCAGTCTGCCGGTTTCTCCAGAGCCCGACTACCACATAGGAGGACCAGGGCACAGGTACCAGGGGTCGGAGTACCATCATACATGTTTGATGGGGACGCAGTAGCCAGTGGTAGTTAAACCAAATCTGGTTTTCATTGTGGCAATGCAATCCCGCAGTGGTGGGGACTAACAAGAAGGGAATATCAGTTCCACCCTGTCAGCCAGGACTTTGTGTCATATCAGCAGCAGCCCCTAGAGGCCTCCTGTGTGTACACAGTACCCTGTAGGCTAACAAGCAGACCAGCTGCCTCTGCTTACCTGGGTGTAACCCTTCTCACTCTGGAGCACCCAGACCTAATCAGTATAACCAGCTGGGCCTCATTGACTGGACTGAGTCTGTCTATTTCATCCTGCTCTGCCCTTCAGTCTGGGCATTTGCATTAAAGTGATGGGACCGTGTTGCTCTGGCCCTGTACCTGATCCTACCTTCAGCCCTGCCAGCTGTGTTCCTGTTCTCCAGCCTTAGCTATTGAGTGAACCTGTGCCTTGACCAGGGAATCTGTACGCGGTGAATCCAGCTAGGAAAGCGGTAGTGTTGGTCGCCAGCGGTCGCTCTTTAAGGTGGCTTCAATAAGATCCTCCAGGTTAGGATATCCTATCCTTGATTAAAGGAGAAGCGTCTGGGGATTTTGGCTCCTCACTCCATCCCTTGTGTTCCTGCCTTGTGCCCTGTCTAGTGGGCTTCCTGCCTTGTGCCCTGTCTAGTGGGCTTCCTGCCTTGTGCCCTGTCCAGTGGGCTTCCTGCCATACGTACGTTTTTCTTGCTAAGAGACTTTTTAACGTGTATTTTTGTCCTGCCATATTATACAATACATAGAATTACCTGGAATTCTGCCTGTGGTGTATTCCTTTGTTCCCGTCTTCCTTATCCTTCATTTGCCATACATCACCATGCGCAGACAGAACCCCCAAGTATCCTCTGCAATGAGGCTCCTACCCAACCTGATCACTCGGGCCCTTACACAGAAAAAAACAAGGATCAGCTAACCAAGGGAGCATCTCCGGTAAACGTGGATGGCTCAATGAGTATACTGAGAGAGAGGTAGCGCTATTACTAAAGGAGGGCTTACAATTTTGGTTCAAAATTCCTTTTGTTGGTGAGTCCAAAGGTTTTGTGGCTAATAATTTGAAGTTTGCGTTTACGCATTCACAGGATTTGTTTGAAATGATTAAGAAAGAAGTTGAGTTGGGGAGGCTTGTGGTCCCCCATGGCAGATTTAATGGTTTCGCCACTGGGGGTCGTGCCCACAAAGCAAGAAGGGAAATTTCGCCTCATTTACCACCTGCCCTACCTACGGATGTGTGGTAGGTTTTGTATACCTCTTTTGATAAAGCAGTTCGTCTGGTGAGGGAGGCTAGGCTTGGGGCCCTTATGGCAAAAGCAGATGTGAAGTCAGGTTTTTGATTGTTGCCTGTTCATACTGGAAGTTTTAGGTTGCTGGGATGTCACTAGGAGGGTTCCTTTTATGAAGATCGTGGTATCCCCATGTGCTATGCTATTTCTTGCGCACCTTTAGACCTTTAGTTTTTTGGAATGGGCTGTTGAGAAAATGGCCGCTTCACATACACAATCTGCCTCCCTTTTCATGAAGCCCTGTGGTCTATGCAGTTCACACTGTTTGTCTCTTCCCAAGTTCAAGTTACCATGTATACTGAGCCCAGGGACTATTAACTTTCAACAATATATTTGCACATATTTTGGCCATTTGGCAATTTTGTAGTCACAGTTTAAAGTGTAACAGGTCTCCATGTTTTTTTGTTATTCCCTTTCTTGTGGGATAAGTGTGACCTGGTAAAAACTTGGAATAAAACACTTATTTAAGCAGATAAGCTAGTCAATCTTGTAAAAAGTACCACATTGGCTCGATTATAAGCCGCACCCTAAAAGTTAGGTGCTTTTTTTAAAGAAAAAATTACATTTTTAGAAAAAATACACATTAGTGGAATAGTAAAACAGTATTCTAACACACTGTATTTTAACATTTTGGTATCTATTATGCAGTTAGTCAACATATGTTACATACAAACAGAAAACCAATAGCCATTTTAATGCACCTTACTTATAGATATACCCCTCTGCTCCAGCAGATTTGTCACTCTGCTCCCCAAGAGATATGCTGCCACTCTGCCTGCCACTCTGCCCCCCCCGAGCTATGCTGCCACTCTGCCCCCCCCGAGCTATGCTGCCACTCCCCCCCCTGAGATATGCTGCCACTCTGCCCCCCCCCGAGATATGCTGCCACTCTACTGGTATCTAAATATCTCTTGCATTTCAAACAATGCTTAAAAAATTGGATAATTTATTCTAAACAATTGAGTTGTTTTAATGAATCATTTAAAAACAATGATATTGTCATTGTTATTTATAACAATTATACATTTTTTTTAAAAATCCTTTGTATGTCTGTTTCGCCCTCCATTCCACCTTCCATAACTTCTTTTCCAAAATTTTTCATAGCTCTGGCTTTGTGAATAGTGAAATCCTTGTAAATAGAGGACTTATATTGCTAAAAACACTTCTTACATTAAAAGATCTACCATGTAAAACAGGCATTTTGATAAAACAGAAAAACTAAATTAAATATCACATTGTCTATTTCATGTTCTACATAACCAACCCCAAAATGTCCAACACCTTTAGAACTTAAATAGAAGTCTTCTGGTTGTTGAGAAGATGTCCCTGAGGAGTCTAGAATTTCCCATGATTTCTTCCTTAACTTTTGTGACAATGGCTGATTTTATTTGTACCCTTCGTGGCAATAGCTGTTTTAACATTTTCTTCTTTCCCATTTACTGAACCCACACAAGTTTTATATATTGTTTTTTTCAGGACAAGAACAGTCTTTCTTTAGATGTCATTACTTTGATTGTATCATATCATTTACTATAAAAAAAAAATATAACATTTGGTGAAAATTTGAGAAAAAATGACTTTTTCTGACTTATACTTGAAAAAACTTTTACTGATCTATAAAAACGAATGAAAAAAACTGCTAAATAGATTCAAAGTGACTGCGCTTATTTCACATCCAATCAGTGTGAATAAATTGAATAAAAGGATACTACCTACAGAATTTGTAGAGAGATGTCTCAATACAAAAAGAGAAGCACAAAAATAGTGTAATATGTAAAAAGAACAGTTGGACTCTTACATTTGGTGGGGCTTCCCCAAGTCCATTTATTGCACATGTATTGGAACCAGGACACTTTCTCCCCTCTGAAATGTATCCCTTTCAGGCAGAACCGGCATTAGGGATGTGCGAGCTGTGCCACCGCACAGGGCACCGTGGCAGCAGGGGTGCCATGCGGCTGTCCCATCACCAAGGCCAGGGCCGAGGCGGCAGGGAGAGGAGGAGAGAAATGGGTGCTGAGTGGTCGCACATGAGAGTTTTTAGCAACTTCTCGGCTCCCTTTGTCTCCTCTGCTCCCTACCGCTGCCCTGACTGTTGTGGTGGGAGCTTGAGGCCTTGATCGCAGTGCGGCGCTCCATGATGAGCACCGGAATATGACGTCATATTCCGACGCTCAGCTGTGAAACTGTGCGCGCCGTGGCAGGACTGAGGCCACCACAGGGTAAGTGAACTGCAAGATAGTAAGGGAATAGATAGTAAGAAGGGGGGAGGGGGTACATAGTGGGAAGAGATCGTGAGAAAGGGGGGTAGTAAGAATTTTGAAAGAAATGAAATATGAGTGAGATAATTAATGAAGTAGTGTATGGATGAAGTGTGTGAATGACAGAGAATAAATTCATTGGTGTATGGATGAATTGTGTGAATGCGTGAGAGAATAAATGAATTAATGTCTGTATGAATTGTGTGAATGTGGGAGATAATGAATGAATTAATGTGTGGATAAATTGTGTGAATGAGAGAGAATTAATGGATTAGAGTATTAATGAAATAATGTGTGGATGAATGGTGAGAATGATTTGTGAGAATGCATTAATGAAAATGTGTAAATGATTTGTGTGAATGAGTGAGAGAATGAACAATTGTGTGAAGGAACTGTGTAAATGACAGAGTGAATGAGAGAGTGACTGTATAAGTGTTTTGTGTGTACCATAGATGTATGTGATTTGGGGAAAGGCAAAGATGGCACAAACAGGGTGTTTGGGGACCAAGATGGCATGGGCCTTGTGTTTATGGGACAAAGATGGCACAGACAGGGTGTTTATGGGACAGGGCACGCTGTTTGAGGACAAAGATGGCTCAGGCTGGGCTGTAATTTGTGTGTAATCTGGGTGCTGGTCAAGTTCTGGACACCAGGGCTGGCTTTGGGGTGTGCAACCTGTGATCTATGCCTGTATTTTAGGATTTTTGTTATCTTTACCTGCAAAGCTGGGTTTTTGTGTTATTCTGTTGGATTATACCTGCAATGCTATACACGCAAGTATATAAACATTTGTTGTCTATTTGATCTATACCTGAACTACAGGGAGGAAGGAAAAGAGAGGAATGGCATTGTAAATGAGGGGACAGAGGGACTCTGGGGATGATTACGGGGGAGAGGACCTTTCAAAGTCACAGTAGAGTCAGAAGGAGGGAAGACTGCACTGACTCTCGGTCTTCCCCAATCTGCAGTCAGCGTGGCAGGGGTGCGTGGAGGGAGTGCAAAGGAAATAATTGCCTAGTCCAATTTTTTTAAATATTTAAAGGAAAATTGTTTTGTTACAAAGATTGTTTTTCCCCCTATATTTAATGTATTTCAGGTACATTATTGTTACCAGTGTTTCCAGTCATAAAATATTGTACTTGTACATAAATAATCTCTAATAAAAACTAGTTGTTTGTTACAAGATTTTTTCACGGCTGTGTATTTGGAGTGATAGGGAACTCCTCCTTCCTTCTATGGACGTCGGCACGTATAACGCATTTCGCCTCTAGGCTTCCTCTGATACGTGTAGCTAACATTATTATTATTTGCTGACCTGAAAGGGTTACTTTTGGAGAAAGTAGCCTGGTTCCAATACGTGTGCAATATATGGGCTTGGGGAATCTTGTGCAGCACAAGATTTTTTTATAATAAGATTTTATTGATTTATTATCACCTTTTGTGCACCTATCACTTTAGTTGAATTAATTTGCTAAGTAGATTCTACCATTTGTCCTGAGTTTAGAAATACCCATGTTTTTATAAGTAGCGTTTTGCTATTTCAAAACAATTTTTCCAACTCTGGTAATTCTTCCCCCCCATGTGCTATTTCGGGTATCTTTGAAGCCATCCAATGCAATTTACCCCATCAAACCATATATTTTTTAAGGCTAGACACCCCAGGGTATTTCAAATGCTAGTATTTTAACTCATTCCACTATTTTTCCAATACACGTTGTACTTTAGGTATACATTTATAGCTCCTGGTATATGCCACTGTCCCACAACACCTCAATATGTGTTCAGCAACATCTCCTGAGTATAGTGATACCCCCCATGCATGTAGGGTTGTTTGGGGGCTAAAAAGGCCACATTTAAAACATGTGCATTTTTCAAACTGGAAATTAGACGTGGTCATCCTTCCCCAGGGTTAACTGGGACATTGTTGAACCGGCCAATGCAATTTACCCCATAAAATCAGATATTTTTTAAAAGTAGACACCCCATGGGCATTAAACATGCCAGTATTTAAACTCTTTTCATGCGAGAATTGTTTTAAGATAAAGAGCTAATTTTAGGACTTGCTCATAAAAATATATATATATATATTTTTTACATTTCTTTTGGAACTGGAGGGTTCCCCTGATGGTGACATCAGTAGAAAACTATTTTTACATGTTTTTTTTAACAATTTTTATGTATTTTTGTTAATTTATTTTACTAATCACACTGTGATTAGATAGCTGGGCTCCATTGAGTTGCATGAATGCAGTACCTGTATTCAACCTGCAAGGAGAGCCAAAGTTCTCAGGAGGGTCTAGAGAGTAGTGTGGTGTCGATGAATGCATCCCTATTGTGGGGTCCGGGGCCTAGAGTGCGCCCTTGCTAAGTGAGTGCTTTGGTGCAGTGCACCCACTGCACTAGTCTGAGCATGCCCCTGAGGAGGCATTTCTATGCATGTAACTGCATGAGGAGCCGACTACATGCATGTTGCCAATGACAATGTGTGTAAACTCTGATCATGAGGCAGAAAGAGGCATTGGTAAGGTTAAAAATTGTTGTTGGCTGATCTCGCTAATAGAGGACGATCAGCGGCATTTGTGCATTCACACAATTTTTTCCCATTTATATACTTTAACACTTCTAGCCTCCCAAATTAAAGGGAAAATTAGAGTTGAACTATAAATACTTAAACAAAACAATAAATAAACTATAAACAAAAGAAATCAAAATTAAAAATGTGGATGTAAATGATCCGATTTTAACCCTGCTATGTCCAAAAAACATCACGCACCATGGAATATGAGGTGTTTCTGAGGTGTTCCATACAAACACCTAAACATATCTATATATTTTTTATCATCTGCACTGGCCATTTTTATAGATACATTACATTTTGTTTTCTAAATTTTACCCTTCTTTATAGTTTTTTTTACACTTAATGAGGGTTTATCTACATGTATATGGTTTTTGAAAACTTAAACTGTTTAGTGCTAAATCCTTAAGCAGTTAAAAAAACATTTCCTTCTCCCCCTACAATGACACCAGTTACCTGAAAAAGGTTAAACTTATAAAAAAATAGCCTGGATTAGCTACATCTGGGAGCTAAAATTCCACGTTTAAAAAGCAGAAAGAGCATGTTCCAATTTGGGTGCTCTCATATATGGGTATTATGTGAAGTCTTAGAAATATTTAAAAGTCCTGACATGTCTTGTTCTAATTTGTAACATGTTCCATATGCAACATCACAAAGAAACAAAATAAATTTCCCTAGTCAGAAATGTTGTCTTTAGTAACTATCTTCAGATTAAAATGTTGGCGTTATTGTCAAGAATAGGCTATAACAGCATGATGTCTGTTTCTGTGTACATATGTGGATGCAATTGATACTTACTTATTGACTTAATGTGGTGCTTTATATGCATAGAATATTAAAATATGCACTTCAATAAAATGGATCTTTTCACCCTACATTGAAAAACATGTCTCAGTTCATTACGTCTTTGGCCATGATAGCAGACATCTGTTTATTGACCTATATCTTAAATCATAATGGTAAATTGTCTTGTAATATCCTAATAGCAGCTTCAATCTTGAGACCTCCATGGCTAAAACTCTCATCTTTTATCTCCATGGCTAAGTCATCAAATATCAAGTTCCCAGAGCAGTGAAGGTGATTCTCTGCATGAACTATGAGCAAAAATAGACAATGTTTGCAGGAGTTAAAATAGCATATATTGATTGGAAATAAGGAAATATATTGAGTTATTCATTTGATGAGCCTGAAACACTAATATATTATTCTTATTATTTTTTTTTTCAAATTAAGATAAATGTTAGAACAAGAGGTCATAATCTAAATCTAGAGGGTCAGATGCTTACCTGCAATTTTAGAAAAATATACATTGCTGAGAGGATGTTAGATAATTGGAACAGCCTCCCTTCAGAAGTGGTAGAGGCTAATACAGTAAGGAATTTAAACATGCATGGGATATGCATATGCCATCCTGAACCTAAGACAGGACCAAGAGCTGATAATGGTCTGAGACATCACATTAGGGAAAAACGGACAGACTAGATGGTTCTTATCTGGTGTAGAAAACCACCTAGGGGCACTCGTACCAACTGATTCCAAAAAGAAAAAAAACAAACAATAATAGTGTAGACGTTATGAAACTGAAAAAATATTTAAAAATCAAAAGTTGCACTCACAAAAATATTATGGTATTCAGGCTTCTCAAACCACTTCCCTGGGTCTTTTATCTCATTCGTCACCGAAGAAAAATGCAAAAACAAAAAGGACAAGCACAACCTTGGGATGTTCCCTTCATGCAAGTTATAAACAGGCAAGGGTTACATACATTTGGATGAGCATACCCTCAATGTATGCAAATAACATTTGTGTCCAAAGGTCAAAACCTCCTCCTGTGTGTATCCGGGACTTACTGCTGTCTGAAAGCTTCAAGAAAAGTCCTTTCTGCTCCAGATAGCAGGTACCAGTGATGGTGTCCGTAATGAGGAGGCGTAGGCTGTTCCAGATGATGTACCCGATTGGATAAAAAGTACAAGTGCTCAGGACCGTGATACAAAACTTAAGGATTTAATGGGAAGATTCTACATAAAAAAGGTCTAGTTCAATCAATAATAGACATTGTAAAATATAATTCATTGTGGGACATAGCCCTGTAAGTATATTAAAAAGCTTCAATCATATATTTAAATTCATTGTAATTGGAAAAAATATATAAGTAAAAAACCTATATAATATCCGGAATATAAAAAAGTCCTCTATCTCTCTTATATAAAATATGTGCAAAATAAGCAATATCTAGAGAACTTTTCGAGTTCCTCCTTTATGTTCCTGTGTTAACAAAACTTTTCTGGCCAGAGGCCTGTAATGTCCAATGCATACGGCTGCACAAGCACCAGTTAAACCTTTTTTGCCATGGTTTATTATATTAAACATCAAATTAAAATCAAAACATTGGTGGATAAATTAGTCCAGGTTTATTTATATTGATAATCATTTTATACTCCACGATCTGCTGGTTATCAGATAGAAAAGATGTCAACATTTGGTCACACTACAGCAGTAGCTGGTACGGATCGGTTGAGTAAAGCAACCTTAACTTTCTTATTTTTTTTTTACTAAATAATAGGTTACAACTTTTGAAAAAATTAATAGTACAAAAATACCGCAGACATTTAGTGAAATTGTAATTGTCCCCGTGTTATGTTTATGTGAAGAATGGAAAGATGGATGGGCTTCTTCTAAAGTAAAAAAAAAAATGAAACTTTAAGTACAATCAATCATCAAGATTCTACAATGAATGTAAGTTTTCCAAAACAGGACAAAACATGGCTGATTAAGTGACCTTTCAGGGTCATTAGTTGTACATTTACAGCTTTTGTGTACAATTTCAGGATAAAACCAGTTACCCAAACATAATTATTTTTATACAGCGTTTGTTCTATACATTAATGCAAATACATGAATTTTTTTTTATGCATGCTAACATTTCTGAATTTTTAATGATTTTTTTACAAAAATGCTTGTCAAAAGATCTATTAACTGAACAATAAATGATTAATATAAGGTAACACTGTGCACAATTATCTGTACATACGTTAAAGGAATGTGTTTATAAATTAATTATTAATCTGCTAACTGCATTAATCAATCACATTAACAGCTATCACTGTTGTATAATTAGTTGTCTTGTTAAAATCCCAACATTCTTCTATACTGTTGATCAGCAGATGGCAGTGGTGATTCATAATTTTTGTGCTCCTACAAGCAGAATTCACTTTCCTAACCCTTAAAACACTAGCCTTTCTGTTGAACAAAGCTGGTAAGGTACAGGCACCAAATCAACAGCTCGTCTACAACCCCCCTTATGTTAAATATAGTACATTGATTTGGCAGGTCATCTTGACAGGTGTTGCAAACAATCAAACCTTCTGTTACTTATTCATATCCTCTCCTAAATACTAAGAAATATGAAGAAAATGCACCCCTCAAGATTGTAAGCTTGCGAGCAGGGCTCTCTCCACCTAATGTATCGGTTTGTCTTAGTCTCTCAATTCTCGTCTTGTCATACCCCTTGAATATATGTATTGTATTAAGAGCTGCATAAATTGTTAGCGCTATTTAAATAAAAGATAATAATAATAATAATAAGAAGAAGAAGAACAGCCTTTGTAGGGTGTGAGTAAGAACATAAATCTGCCCTAAAACTATTTCTGCCAGAAAAAAAAAATTACCCATCTTGATATAAAATATAAAATAGTGCAAGGTGAACAAGATAATGCATGGGAGCAAAAAATATACTGCTCAAAATAATAAACGGAGCACTAAGATTACACATCCTAGATCTAAAGGAATGAACTAATCGTATGACATACTTTCGTCTTTACATACTTGAATGGGCTGACAACAAAATCACACAAAAATTCTCAATGGAAATCAATTTTATCAACCCATGGAGGTCTGGATATGGAGTCACACTCAAAATCAAAATGGAAAACCACACATCAGGCTGATCCAACTTTGATGTAATGTCCTTAAAACACGTCACAATGATGCTCAGTGTTGTTTAAGTGTTCCCTTTATTATTTTGAGCAGTGTATATAATTTTAAAAGTACATGATGAATATAGGTAATGCTATAGATATTAAAATCAATGAAGCAAGTTTTTTCATATGTATTAATCTATTTATTTTGCCATGTTTAATTTCTATATGTTTCTTATTAATAAATCACCTGACACAGTTTATGTCATCAGGGCTGGCCCTAGAGATGCAATGGGGATTTAAATTGGCCCTGCTACTTTAAGGCCAACTGTAGATAAATGGCATTTGTGTGGCCAGCAGCTAAATACGCACAGATTCATACTATGTTCTTACACTTTTACAGCATGTGATCATATATACTCTGCATTCTAAAGGACATGATCTAATACACAGACAGCAATAAAGGTACCATAGTATGACCAGGGGTGACCTGCCACTGCTTACTACTCTCCTTCATGTTTGTAGTCTCTCCAGGTCTGACTGAATTGGAACACTAAGACATTATATGATATTTCACTGCCACTCCTACCAGCAAGGACCACAAGTGTAAAAAGAAGACCTGCAAATTCCCCTTATCATGGACCCTGCAAATCCAGGGAGCAGCCATGAGTATGCCTTTAAAATCTGTATTTCCCATCACCAAATGCGTATCCCTCCACTGGCCTAGAATTAAAGTGTGGACCTTGATAGCTTTGTGTTCTTGTTATCAGACCTGTTCCAGAACCAGCATCCAAAGTTAATGGAGCCAATTTAATGATATAAACCTGCTGGAGAGGCATTAATTGCTTCACAGTCAAGAGGAAACAACATGATGTCTTTAAGATCTAATTTACTAATAAGAGAAGTGATCTCCTAGGGTAGGTTCTAATGCCAAAAGATAATGCTGGAAAAATGATCTCTCTACTCAGCTCAGGCTCAGCAAAGCCTTTGAGGACCCCAGACCAAGTATAAAGAGGAGAAAAAATGCACGACTAAATGACTAAACAGGCAATAACCATAAAACGTTAATACTCATACATATGCTAATCACTGGATTTTGTGTAAGACAGATTTACTCAACAGAGAATCTATCTTTAGATATATATGGTGTTGATTTCAGGCATGCATGGTTTTTTGATTAGGTAATATTGCCTACAGGCAACTTTGAATTATGTGGACACATGCTAGGAGCAGTCACATTTTAAAGTTAGCCAATGTCTTATTGAATTATTCACATATTATGGATTTGCTTGCAGAGCTAAAATCAACAGGAGCTTTTTTGGAAGACATATAAGAATCAGAGACATCAAAACAAAATGGTGATTTGTTTACATTGTGTTGGGAAATGCAGAAGGGCAGGGAAACATCACAAGCACTCTCTTGTACCCAGATGGGCAAACCAAAGCATCTCATCTTACTTGTCAATGAGCTATGATAGGCTGTTATTACTGTGTTGTAAATTGTAATTAGTGAACGATAACGTTAGTATGCTTGCTTATTGAAAACTATAAGAAACTAAGTCACCAAATTTCATGTGCCAGCAAGTATAAGTGGTTATGTATTTATATTATGTAATATCAACCCTTTAAGGACCAATGAAATAACAAAAGGGTGGTAGATTTCTGACTGTGCAGGAACCCCTTTTAAATCACTCAGAGAACCACTTATGGCACAAAAACATCCAAACAATCCTAATACTTGTCAAACACACATTTTCCAAAGGGAACTGAATGAATGTTTTTTTAAAAAAAGAATTACACAAATGTTACAGACATGGTTAAACATACTTGCTATGTCCTGTCTATAAATGACTCCTTTTAACTCTACACAAAGAAATGCAAGGAAAATAAAATAAAAAAATTCTTGTTAGCTATTAGTAGCTTAAATTATTCATATTAATAAAGCAAATGGGGCACCCCCCCTCACCAAGCATACCCTAACAATTGAGGTCCAAAGAACTCAATGAAAGTTTATAAAGACAGCTGCATTGCTAATTCAATGTGGGGTTCAAAGTATTTTTAACTCCTCTACTGTCTTCCTTCATATTAGTATTGATTAAAATGGCTGTGCATTATTGATTCTCATAGCAATCAATTTAAATAATTGTCTGTATCAACCTCCTATTTGAAGATTATAACCATGCCCTTGAAGAGCCTAAACTTCAACAGTTTATTGATGTGAAGATTAATTAATAACGATATATTTGGAGTCTTCCACTCCACTCCTACAGCCCTTCAAACTGATTTTATGATGAAGTACTAATCAGTGTTTGTTAAAAACAACACCATCATTTCTGGTGGCAGCAGATGTTCCAGAAAAAGCAAATAAATTATAATTAACCACGCAGAGTGTACTGAAAAATGAAAAGAAAGATTAAGCAGAAAAGAGTTGTTCTTGCCTGTCAAATTTCACCTCCTCCAGTGCCTGAAGACACATTGCCTGGTTTAAGATTACGATAAAGGGCATGTTGTAACACAGTAGGAAGACAAAATCTAGGGTTTTTTTTACCAAAATCTGCTAAACTGAAATTGGATGAGGACAAAAGACTCGAAAAAAATATAATTTAGACGAAAAAGCAAAGCACCAGAAGTTTGTTTCATGGACCCACTACAAGCTATCAGTGCATGGCATTGACAAGTTGAAATTACTGTCATGTTTGAGTCTGTTGAAAGTACAATTGGAAATCTTGGTAATTTACAAAAGTTTATGAACTTCTGGAAATAAAAGGTCTGTTTACTTAACGGTTACATATTTGATCAGCTCAGGGACTATATTGATATCCTAAGTTTGTACCAACAGCAGAATCAGTTGTGCAAAATAACACACAACCAACAGTTTTCCCCCTCTTTCCACAGCATCTGAAATGGGACACCTTTTCAATATTGGAGTTATTTTAGTCTATTCAGCTGTTTCCATTTAATCTGCAGCGGTACACCTCTGATTTGACAACAATCAATGAACTACTTATCTATGAACTGCCAGTGAAAATGTAGGTCTCTTTCTGTAATAAGAAAAAAGGTTGGTGAGTGAACTCCATAGTTTTAGAGTTAGTCAAGCTGGTTTAGCAGGTGCCAAAAGATTGTTATTAATTATTGTTTTATATAGCGCCATCCTTTTCTGCAGCACTGTACAATGAGTAAACAGGACATAACAAGTAGTATATAATAGTACGAATTGCAAATGTACTGAATTTTGGTAAATTAAGACTTGTACGAACCCCTGAAAACAAGGCCAGACTTCCCATGAGTTGGTAAAAAACAAAGCAAAAAGCTCAGAATTTTCATCCGACATTCTTGGGTCCACGTTCACTCACACTATCATTCTAGTGTGTTTTCCCTGCCTTCTCTGCCAACCACTTTGGCTTCTGCCGACCACTTCTGCTTCCACATCTTCTTTTGCATCTGCTTCTTCTATCGTCTCTTCTAATCTTTTATCTTGGTCCGCATCTCCATGGACATAACCTAGCAACTTCCGTCAAAATGTCGCTGCTTGCGGTGACACCCTCTCCTGATCCTCTAATTGGAGCAGAGGATGTCACTGCAACCACCACCATCAGAAAAGATAGGGAAACATTTAGAGAGAGAGTGAATGAGAGTGAGTAAGAGTGAATGTGGGCACCAGGAAACAAATTTAAAATTTTCTAATTAAAAATTTAGGCCAAACCGAAAGTGATTTCGTTGCCCAAAAACAAACAAAAAAAATTGTCCAAATCATTTTTGGGCCATTTGCACATATCTAGTATATAACATAACAATTTGACTTGCTCAAACAAGCTTATAAAATAGAGGGCGTTTGGGTGTATTAACGCAAGAGGTAAAAGTGCCACTGTTAGGGATGGACCAACCATGCTAGGATTAGTATTGTTCAAAGGCAGTAGGAGGATTAGGAATGGTGAGCTACAGGAACGTGGGAGGAAGCGTAACTTCCTAGACATGCTTACAAAAGTTGGTCTTGAGGGATTTTTTAAAGGACCGAAGTAAAGACGGATAGACCGGGGGAAGGTATTCCAATGATAGGAGCAGCCCATGAGAAATTTTGCAAGTGTGCATGAGAACTAGAAATCAGCAAAGGACAGACAGAGATCATTGAATGAACGAAGCCACCAGGTAGTGTATTTCTAGATGAGTGATGAGAAATACCATTGCATAAGTTATGGTGGGTAAAGGTGATGGAAAACCCTTTCACTTAAAATTAAGGGGATAGTAGAAGCATTATTAAACTCTCATCTACAGACACCAGACAAGCCAGAAGGCTTGTTTTTTTCCTCAGAAATCTCCTGGTGCTGCCACATCCACAAGGGATTCTGGGTAGGCGCATGCAAATAAGGTCAACAATAATAAGGTATAAAAACAAACTTCTTATCTTCCCTCCTATTCTAACATTCCTTCAACAGTTTCCCTTAATGTTAATGGTGCAATCATCTACGCCATCCCTCACGCTCGCTGCTTTGTTGTCACTCTTGACTCTGACCTTATATTAAACCCCATATCCAGTCTCTCTCAAAAACCACCATCCCCATCTTACAAACATTGAGCAGATACACAAGAAATTCCAAGGGAAGCATACAATGACTTTATCTTCTGCACGTGATAAGTGAGAAGTGATAAACCATTTTTAACCTTTAGATTCCCTTGGGAAAAAATAACTGTGAGAGTTGCAAAGTATATACTGTGTACATTTATGTCTACTAACAGCAGCTTTAATATACCAGCTGATGCCACTCACATTTTAAGCTCAGAACAATAAAAGGGGAATAATGTAGCTTTTTTTTGTTTTTGCTAAGTCATGTCAACTACATCAACTAATTAATTATGTATAGTAATGGATAACTACCCATTTAAAACAGCAGGGGCAGTGCAATAGATGGATGTGGTTCATTGGGGCCATGCTGAGCTGAATTAAGCAAATCATTCTTTTATTATCATAAGAGCATTAGTGTTAGTACAAATTACCCATTTTCTACCAAAATGGTAAGAAGCATTACTCTGCCTCTCAGTGTTTTAATATTTATGTAGATTGACAAACAGAGGTATTTAGTGTGTGTTTGTTAAGAAAAAAATCTTAACATATAATGGGGATCAGGCCCGGACTGGGAAAAAAATAGGCCCGGGCATTTAAGCCTGAGCAGCCCATATTTATTTATTTATTTATTTATTGTTAAAGCCCACCCTTCATGTACCATCTTTGCATTTAATCATTCACACAAATCATTAACACATTCATTAATGCAGTCTCACAAATCATTCAAGCAATTCATCCTCACATGAATTCATTAATTGTCATACGCATTCACACAATTCATCCACACATTTATTCATTCTCATACGCATTCACACTACCCCCTCTCTTCATCTTATCTGCCCCTTCTCACTATGTAACCCCCACCTTAAAATAGGCCCAGTCAGGACCGGACTGACTGGTCCTATATGGCCACATTAACGCAGAGCCCCTTAAGCCCGCCGCAACTACCCCCTCCTAACTATCTACCCTCTCCCTCTTTGAAGTTCACTTACCTTTCAGGAGTCCTGCGGTGGGTGTGCAAGGCCTCTGCCTCCCAGCTCTGCCACTGTATGGAACAGTATAGAGTGATGGGAGTTAAGATGTATTTTTAGAGCATAATTAGATCAGCATAATTAGATCATGAAAAAGACACTGGAAATGGTACAG
>VKOC01048209.1:0-19022 GCA_009364415.1 Spea multiplicata | reverse complement strand
CCTCAAGAGTTGGGTTGTAGGTAACTACCAGAGGGATCCTGCTTGTGTTATCCTTTTTTTGTATTCTAGAAGCCTTTCCCGTGGTGTTCTTACAGCAGATTTAATTTTTTTTGATATAGTTTTTTCCTTGTAGCCCTTCTTCTGAAATGACTCTTTGTGTACCAGACCCACATATTCTCGCTTACCGACTTTTGACCACTTGCTGCCTGCCTTTAACCCTTGCTTGTAATTTCGACGCTGCCTCCGCTCGTGCCCCATTGTACCTCGCCTGATTTTCCCGTGTGGATTGGTTCTTTGCTATTAGGAACCCTTTCGCTTACTTGCTCGCATATTGATCGTGACACTCATTTGTTAATACTGCCATGTATAGCCAAGAAAACAGATAATCCATACTTACCGTAATTTTCCTTTCCTGGCTTTACTCCATGGCAGCATTGCTTTCTCTCCCTCTTTTGCTTTTGGCTAGTCACTAGACCGGGGGTTGAGGCTAAGGTTAGGGGGGGGGTCTATTTATGGCCTCTGTTAAATTTACTGTCCTATGAGCTGCGAGGAGGGGGCTAACTCATATTAATGCTGCTATAAAGTAAAGCCAGGAAAGGTAAATTACGTTAGTTGATTCATTTTCAGTTTTTCATTGCACCTTTCTAGGTAATGGAACACTGCTTTTGTCACTTGATAGTACTCAGTATTTAAAAATTGGACTCACTTGTCTTTTTCAGTCAATGTGGCACAGTAATTCTTCTGAAGGAGCCTAGCCTCTGTCATTTCCATGGAGTATTCTTTTATTGTTTTTTTTAGCTCCATGCAATTTTCCTTCTCTGCTTCAACTAAGGCTGACAACCGATCTGCTTCATTCTTCGAGAGCCTGGCTTCCTGAAAGAGAATGAATATGTATATGCATGTTTATTTTGGTTTTATGTGCTTGACAATGGTGTCTTATCTTCCTATGCTGAAGTTACTAAGTTAAGTACTTCTAGATCTTCCCTGCAGACAAAGCAGCTCTCTGCCTCCTCACACAAAACACTATCCAATAGTATTGTGCATGGGTAGACTGTTTTGCTGCTGATGTCAGGGAATCAGTCTGGAAATAGAGACCACAATGCGGAGGATGCTGGGTAGTTAAAAGCAAAGGCAGGAAAGCTGAATCGGGAATCAGCAGAGCAGCCAGAGGAGCAAGCCGAGGGGATAAACCAGACAAGGATACACGTACAGTAGAAGGCATGAACATAGGTATGTGTACGGGGACCAGTATAGGGATAAGGGCACGAACAGATCAAGCTCTGAGTACTGAATGTACATAGCCAATTTAAAGCCTATACCTTTGGCACGCATGCATGTAGCCAGAAGCTGCACAGGAGAGATGGAAAGCCATCTTTCTGTGCAGCTGAGGTCCTCACCTACTGTTATGTGACATTGCTTCCTCCTAATGTGTGGCCTTCTGACCTTCTGGCCTTGGACATGAAAGATGTGCACAATATAAGACCCAAATCAAGACTGGAGCATGCACCTGAGAGGGTCCCTCCCAAGAAACATAGAAAATGGAATCTGACTGCATATACAAACCATTTGGCATATCTAGTCTGCCCATATTTCCTAATGTACAGTTGTATGAACAATAAAGCACACCTTCTTTGAATTCTACGGTTTTACATAATAACAATCATGCGCTCCTTAGCAGGTCTAAAATTATTCAACAAAATAAAGCCAAAATGGAGAAGCCATTCTGTTGTAGATTTGCTGGTGTGGGTAGGGTCATTGTCTTGTTGCATGACTCAATTACAGCCTCAATGACTACAAGGTTCCCTGGTCCTGTGGTTACAAAACAAGCCCAAATCATCACCCCTCCACTACCATGCTTGACAGCTGGTTTGAGATGTTTGTGCTGATATGCTGTGTTTAGTTTTTGCCAAAAGTGGCACTGTGCATTATGGCCAAACTTCTCCACTTTGGTTTCATCTGTCCAAAGGACTTTGTTCCAAAAGTCTAGTGGTTTGTTCAGATGCAACCTTGCAAACCTGAGCTGTGCTGCCATGTTGTTTTTAGAGAGAGGATGGTTTCTCCTGGCAATTCTTCCAAACACACAATATTTGTTTAGTCTATTTGTAAGTCATGAACATTCAACATTTAACATGCTAACAGAGGCATGTAGTGTCTGAGCTGTAACATTGAAAGGTTTTTTCAATGTCTGACCTCTGGGTAAATGTTACAGGGTTACATAGTTACATAGGCTTAAAAAAGACATGTGTTCATAAAGTTCAGCCTTTCCCACATCTGTTAATTGCTGTTGCTGTGGATCCAAAACAAGGCAAAGAAATCCAGTTTGTAGCTCTTTCCAATGTTGCTACAGACTAGGAAAATAAAATGCCTTCTTTTTCCCCATAATTTAAAAATGATGTCCCTGAATATTATGTTTTCATTAAGTATTCATTCAGTTGCTGTTCAAATGTCTGTACAGACCCTTTTACTTTGCCTTAGACTGAATCTTCTTTCTTCCAATCTAAATGCGTGACCACGTGTCCTATGCATAGTCCTGTTTATGAATAGATTTCCATGCAATGGTTTGTATTGACCCCAAATATATTGGTATGATGCTATCATATCCCCTCTAAGGCACCTTTTTTATAAGCTAAAAAGATTTAAATTTGATAACCTTTCTAACTAAAGGGTTCCTTTCCTTTTATTAATTTGTAGCCCCCCTCTGCACTTTTTCTAGTGCTATAATATCCTTAAGAATTACCAATTCTTAAGAATTGGTGCCCAAAATTGCACAGCATATTCAAGGTGTGGTCTTATCATTGATTTATAAAGAGGCACAATTATATTTTTATCCTGCAAATTGATGCCCCTATTTTTACATGACAATACCTTATTGGCCATAGCAACTGCTAGTTGACATTGTTGCCTAGTTTACTGTCTATAACAATTCACAAATCCTTCTCATTTGTTCTGACCCCTAATTCACTATCGTTTAGGGTGTAAGTTGCTTGTGCATTCCTTACCCCGAAGTGCATAACTTTGCATCTATCTACATTAAATTTCATCTCAAGATGCTTGTGAGCAAGGCTCTCTCCACCTAATGTATCGGTTTGTCTTAGTCTGTCAATTCTCATCTTGTCATACCCTTAAATATATGTATTGTATTAAGCTCTACATAAATTGTTGACGCTATATAAATAAAAGATAATAATAATCTGCCATTTGTGTGCCAGTCCCTTAATCTGAATCCCTCTGCAGCAAAGTAATATCCTTCTCACACAGTATTACTTTATAGAGTTTCGTCATCAGGCTTGTTAGTCCCGGTGGTGGTTTGGACATTCCCTTTGGAAGGAAGCATCTCACCGCTGCCACCAATGTGACCTGTACCTGTACCCCGATTGGGTACTCCCGCCAATCGTTGCTTCCTTCTCCCTATGGCCAACGGGATACCAGTGATTAACCCCTTCACCGCCAGACAGAACCAGCGTTGCAGAGAGAAGGGGTGATGCCGCTGCAACATGGCTGCTTTACCACTGTGGCTAGCCGAAGCTGAGCTACACCGTATGGCTATTGTCCTGAAAAGGACAATAAGGGTTCATAGCAGCCCCCCCAAGCATCAGATGGCACTCATGTTGAGGTGAAAACAGGACTCACTTTATTTGGAAACACACAGCCTTATATACAGTCCGACAGTGCAAGAGACATAAATCACATTAACATATTCCCGCCCTGCCCGGACAGCCCGGCGCCATACTCCGGGCACCAATCCCTGCAATGTCTGTATAACCTTAAGCCGTTATTCTCTGGGTGATCAGATGGATAGCTCAGGATCCTGAGGATATCCTGTCCAAAAAGCAACGTGATCAGCCAAGGGGACCCCGAGCAGCAGCAGTTCAAAGTTTCCCCGGGACGGACTGCGAGGTAGATGGCAAGCGTACGGTAACGAGGGGTTAAAGTTCGGGGGCAGGGCATGTGAAACATGGACAGGGTATGACGTGAGGGAGAACAACGGACAAACAATAATCACCACATATACTGAGATATACAGAAATCAAACAATAACTAATATAGATGGTACCTATTAACCCTGGGCCGTCACATCTACAAACATGGAAACACGACTTTCAACGCCTATTGCAAGATCATTTATAAAAATGCTGAATAAAATTGGTCCCAGAACAGAACCTTGAGAGACACCACTTACCACTTCTGTCCAGCTTCTAAAATTACCATTTATGACAACTCTCTGTACTCTATCATTAAGACAATGTTCTACCCAAGAACAAGAATTTTCATCTAGACCAATTTCTTTCAGTTTGAATACTAACCTATTGTGCGGAACCGTGTCAAACGACTTGGCAAAATCCAAGTAGATCACATCTACTGCGACACCTTGATCTACACTTCTTTGTAGAATGCAATTAAGTTAGTTTGACATGACTTATGTTTCATAAAAACATGCTGATTTTTGCTAATAACACTGTTCTTCCCAATGAATTCCTGAATATTATCCCTTAATAACCCTTCAAATACTTTCCTAGCCACAGAAGTCAAGCTCACAGGTGTGGGTAAGGCTGAACTTGATGGACACATGTCTTTTGTCAGCCTATGTAACTATATAATAACCTTCCCAGTCTACAACTGGCCCTATGTCAAGAATGTCATTAACTTTGTATTCTCATACCATTAATGAAAGCAGGACCATCAGAATGGACCTGGATGGAGAAACAGGATCATGAATCCATAGTTTTAATAATAATCAATAAAAAACCAGGGTCCAATTTCTACAAAGCTGGTAAGTCAAAGTGAAACTCTACAGGATTATTTAGCTGTTAGTTAAATCACTGGGCCTTGTGACTTTGCCCTTAGTTGGTGATGCCTTCTGCATAGTCCCTGCTTATCCAGTTGGACCTTGTTTTTTTGACCCGGCTAGTCCAGTGACATTGATCCTGCATCAAGATTTGGCTTTAGCATTTCTGACTTGATAGACCCGCTGTCACGTTCTACCCAGGCTGCGGAGATGCATATCTGTTTTGCTTCAGTTTCTCTGTTTTGCTTTAATCCATTCCTGGATTTCCATATGCTCTGCTTCCTTTATAAGGTGTGCCCCACATGTGTGTTCTGTTTGTCTCAGTCTGCAGTCTACAGGTACGTCTCTTATTTTTATGTGTTTGGGTTTCATGTTTGGTTTGTTTTGTACCACTGTCAGCAGGGATTAGCGTTAGGACCCACCATCATTGGAGTACTTTGGCGTAGTGGTGGGCTAAGCATACTATGGCCATAAGATGTGATAGAATCTCCAATAGTTACCATACAGTCCTAGGCTAGTTCCTGTATATATGTGTGTCAGTCTGATGTAACCTGTCTTGTATCTCAGGCAGTGGGGTGACCTGTCTTGTATCCCCGGCAGCAGGGTGTCCTGTATTATATATGTCTTGTCTGGTTATGTATCTTGCTCACTCTGTCCCCCTTGCTTGTTATGTTTCTGCTATATCCTTTGCTTAGCTTCCATACCCCCAGCCTGCAGCATCCTGCAGGTGAGTCTAGTGCTATGTCTCATGCTTGTTCCAGGGTGCCTGCAGGATATCACTTTGTTTCATTTTGGACTACATCTGCTGCTATGTCAGGGTGCTGGTATGTGGCTACACAACCCTAGGTGCTCAACACCCGGGTGAGTGCGGTCGCCCTGCACCAGGCCCTGTCCAACTCCGCTACTGCACCATAACTCCTGCACACAATCTTTGGGCGCGCTGGGTCAATGTAGTCATCTGTATGGGCCCAGTTCCATGACACCCGCCTCGTCCTATATCCTCACACCCATGTTTTTTGATTTGGCGCCAGAAGTCTTTGGTCTGCCCTACTATGCTTGGTTTTCTGATTGATTATGCTGAACCGAACACAGCAGTCATTGCTCTTATTCAGCCAACTTCCTGCCTCTCCTCCTGTATTTCATCCAACCACGACACTTCAAAGGGCCACCAAGGAAACCGCATCAGGTAGCACGAGTTCTCATCAGGTAGCACAAGTGCGGTTCTTCATTTCCTTCCTCTGGCATCGGCATCTAGACAATGGTATGAAATTTTTCCTTGGTAAAAAAAAAATTACTTTGTGACTACCCTGAGAGTTTGACCAGCTTGATAGGAGCCATACTCCCCCCCCGTCTGTCTCTTCACTTTGCAGCAGAGGTCATGTTCTCTCAGGCATATGCCATTAAATTCCAGACCCTAGCTGCATAAATCAATTGGAACAATGAGGCTTTTTCTAGTGGACTCTCTGACCGGCTAAAAGATGAAACAACTAACAACTGAAACAACTAATCGATAAAATCGATAATCGATAATGAAAATCATTGACAATGATTTTCATTATCGATTAGTCAAATCGATTTTTATTGATTATAAAAAGTTTTTTTTCAGAGCAAATGCTCTGAAAAACTCTGCTCCTTATATAATCCGACCTCAAACAGAGATCGGATTATAACACTAGAATCCAGATCCCCAGCAACGCTGCAGGGGACCTGGATTCCCCTCACCGTGCGCACAGACAACTTCCGCCTCTCCCCTCCACTTGGGCTGGGGCTCCTACGATGCAGCGCCAACATCACATGATGTAGAAGCCCCAGCGGAAGTGAAGGGGAGTAACGGAGGCTGTCTGTCAGCTGGTGGGGGTCTCCACGATGTGCACAGACAGCCTCCGTTACTCCCCTTCACTTACGCTGAGGCTTCTACATCATGTGATGCTGGCGCTGCATCGTAGGAGCCCCAGCCCAAGTGGAGGGGAGAGGCGGAAGTTGTCAGGCAGAGTGGTATATGGGAGTGGTGTATGGGAGGTTGGAGGAGGCAGAGTGGTGTATGGGAGTGGTGTATGGGAGGGGGAGGAGGCAGAGTAGTGTATGGAGTAGTGTATGGGAGGGGGAGGAGGCAGAGTAGTGTATGGGTGAGTTATAGTGGTGTATGGCGGTATAATGAATTTCAGGGTAGCAGGGTGGTGTATGGGGGTGTAATGAATTTCAGGGAGGCAGAGTGGCATATATATGGGGGAGTTAAAGTGGTGTATGGGGCTATAATGAATTTCACAGTGGCATATCTGGGGGATGCAGAGTGGTGAATCAGGGAGTATAATGAATTTCAGGGTGGTGCAGGGCATTTATGGGGGGCGGAGTGGCACAGTGGAATCTCTGGCATACAGAGATGAAAGTGTAAATTGTAAGTTTTTTATTACATTATTTTAAATAAAAAAAATTTGCATTTTGTTATCCGATCAATCGATTAATCGAAAAAATAATCGGCCAACTAATTATTGATTATTAAAATTATTGATTATTAAAATAATCGTTAGTTGCAGCCCTATAAGTAAGAAAACGTGCCACTGATCTGGAGACCCTGATTGCCTTTGTCACATAGTCCTTTGTCTCAGAGACCTGTACTTCATTGGTTGATGGCAGACGAGCCCCCTACTGGCGACCAATAGAGTCCCTCTTACAGACTTTTAAAATCCTGGTGACGCAACTTGGCCGGGAGAGACCACTGGTCTCCCCGCTCCAAGAGTTAAATGTTCGTACGAACAACCAATAAAAACCTTTTACTCATGGAGCAGGGAGACCCCAGGTCCTGCGAAGCTGTGTAGATAATGGGAGAAAAAAAAATCAGTCGGTTCGCCATCAGGAGTTAAACTTGAAGTGGGGAGACAGGCCAAGTTCCGCATCAGGAATTAAAGGGCTGTCTGAGTGAGCCTATTGGTCGCCTGCAGGGGCCTCCTCTGGCAGCAACCAATTGGTTGCTGCCAGAGGAGGCCCCCTGCAGGCGACCAATAGAGTCGTTCGCATGGCCCTTTAACTCCTGATGGCGAACCTATGGATTTCCACTTCCGTTGACCCAATGTGATGCTGCGTATACGTTTTGAACCTTTTGTTTCCATGGTCGCCCGAATACAAATGCACAAGTCTAGTTTTAAATGTCAGTTGCCACAGCACTGACCATTTTTCCAATTTACCTAAATCATTTGGCTTAACCCCTCCAGGAAAATCCACCCTGTTGAAAATCTTTATGTCATCACCAAAAAGACTTATCACTAAATTGTTTTTTTTAAAAAATGATTCCAAGTACAGATCCCTGAGGCACCCCACTGGTAACAAGACCTTGCTCCGAATATACTCCATTGACTAAAACCCTCTGATGTCTGCCAATGCCTAATCCATTCCAGTTCCTATTCTTTCTGATCACAAAAATCATCAATAAATCAGTTAAGGCAAGTGAATAAAACCACAAAACCATGTTATAAGAAAACTAAAGTCCGACACCCTATCTCATAGGTTTCTGTCATGGAAGAAAAGCCTTAAAAGGTACAACCAATTGTCTGATTATAAGATGGCCTTGATTATAAGACGAGGGGTATTTTTTAAATGCTCTGAAAAAAACTTGTCTTATAATATGATTTTAGTGACATTCAGAGGAATGTCTGATCTTTAATTCAACTATTTAAATTTAGTTACATACTACTCACTGTAATATGGCTCTGTCAGCTTGAGACCATTAAATTTGGTCCCAGATGAGAATGGACACCTTTAAACCCTGTTGATCTTCTTTGTATCAGCAAGCGTGCAGACTTGCTTTACCTAAATCAACATTATGTGATGATTCTCAAAAAATGACTGCAGTGATGCTTATGACTAACTGGAAGAGATAGATAACTTAAATCTATGCTCCATATACAGAATAATCTGCTCAACATTAAAAAAAACCTTCTGTCCTACTTAATATTTCAGTATGTTCTTTTTTTAGGTTTCATACATTTTAGCATTTGTATATGTGTTTAAGGGACAGCTTACTGTCCCTGAAAGTACTCTGTGCTATTTTCTGTACATGCACACATGCAGGGGCGTTCCTAGAGTATTTGGCACCCGAGGCAGATCCTGTATGTGGCACCCCCCCCACACACACAAAAATTGATGTTGGCAAGAAAATGTATTTTGCAAATTTTTAACTGAATGTCAACTGGAAAAAAATATCACCATAAATACATTATGCTAATTCTGCCCCTGAAGGAGCCTTCCTGTGCCACCTCTGCCCCTGAAACAGCCTGCCTGCGCCAACCCTGACCCTTAAGCAGCCTGCATGTGCCACCTCTGCCCCCCCTAATCAGCATGCCTGTACCACTTCTGCCCCTAATCATCCTGCCTGTGCCACCTCTGCCTCCCCTAATCAGTCTGCCTGTGCCACCTCTGCCCCCTAATCAGCCTCCCTGTGCCCCTTCTGCCACCTAATCACCCTGCCTGTGCTATTTCTGCCTCTAAACATTAACTTACTACTAACTTACTAATTTTCATTCATTCACCCACTCACCCATTTACTGAGCCATTGACGGAAGTGCAGCATCCCCTGCGTGGGAAAAGTGCTTCCTCATACAGTGCCCGGGCCAAAGATTAGTGGCACCCGGAGCGGACCGCCCCCCCTTTAGGTATGCTAGTGCATGTATTTGTGTTATTCATACCTGCACTAAATTACCTTCTGATTTACTTTGAAGGGTTACATTATTTTAAATATCCCCTTTTACCTCTAGCAAAAGCTGAATCTTGTTCTTCAGAAGTTCCTGAGCATGTTCTGTCTCCACTTGCTTTTGTTCAAACTGTTGCCTGAGTTCAACTTCATTGTAGCTTGTGGGATTTTCAGCAGCAGAACTAAAAAAGGCAAAGATGATAAATGCAATTATTCATAAGTACTCACTAAAATCAAGTATTTGTAAGGAGAGTTTTGGTAGTAGGCTACACTATATTTTCTGCACAGCTTTGCATTCATTTATGGTTTCCTACTGCATAAAATGCTGCATTTAAAAGTATTTTAAACAAAAAGCTGGTACTACTCAGCAAATCAGCATTACCCAGTGATGTTTTCTGTGGTTCACCCTGGTGTCTTGCTTTGTTTTGCTCAGAAGCGACTACTGATTGTAAGTCTTCACACATGAATGTATATATTATTGCACTTTAACCATTACAGTTAAGAAGAAACAAAATATTGATTTTTAGGTTTGTTAAGGGTTAGAGATCTTGACATTTTTTTGAAGCCAACAGTGTTTTCTTGCTTGTAGATTAGTAAGTGATACCTATTTTGTTGCTTATGCTTATATGAGATTTGTAGATGTAGTATATATTTAGCATAAACACTTTATAATTGATTGTTCTTATCTGCAAGAGTTAACTCTTTGGATGGCCAGCAGTATTAAGGAGGTGGAAGGGATTGAGTAGGGAAATGTCGTCTCCTCTTTCTTTCCCTTTCTTTGTTCCCTTTTCTCTACTTCACCCCTTTCCCCTTTGTTCCTTCTTCTCTCCTTCTCATCTTATAAAGACTTCATAGTTTTTAGTTGGATTTTGCTTGTTTCTTTGCTTTTTTGTCTCTCCCTGGTCTCTAAGTCTGCAATGGGTCAGTGTCAAGAAAACACATACAGAGTACCATGCATTCATGGCCACAATGTTGTCAGTAGGGTATCCTCAGATATCCTTACATACAAATGATCCTCCTCGCCATGTTTCCTTCTCTGCCCTCCTCTCTGCAGCGGGACACCCCCAAAAAACCCGTAAGCATCCTCTCTTCATTATCACACTTGAAAGCTAGGCCTCCCCGGCAGGGAATTGAACCCCAAGATACTCACCACTATACTAAGGAGGACTAGTTTTCTACTCTCCAAAAACCATAAATAACACCTCAACTTCCTCATCCAAATCTCTTACGGAATCAACATTAGAAGAATGATAAAATCTTAAAACACAATAACACTTGACAATGTATATGCTAAAATCAAATCTTATCTGTATAGTGGGTGTTATAAGCAGGGCCAGACCAAGATTTCCTGGTGAGCCGGCTAGTTCGGGGGCAATCTGGGTTGATATTCGATTAACTGAAGCGCATCCAATATAATGAGGGATGATAGTGTATAAGGATAACTAGGATGTAATTGGGTTTCCATTTGATACCATTTAAAATTTGTAGGTAAATGCTTAAGGAATATTAAAGCTCACTATATAATTTATCAGCCCCAAAATACACTGCAAATCCTTAAAAAATGCAATTTTCCAAAATTATCAGAAAATAAATGTTTTTTGGGTAAATCATTGTTTCTTTATTTGTACTTTAGGGAGAGGGATACAGGAAGGAAGAAAGGGGGGGGACACAAATAAAAAAAAACGTATAGCGACATTAAACAGTTTGGTTGGCATCAATTTGATTCGTAAAAATACAATTCTGGTTGTTTATAGGCACATAGCAGCATAGAATAGTAATAGTAAGCGATAATTAACGTGCAGGTCGGATTATCACCATAAAAGGGATCGGAACGGAGGGGGGAGTGCGAAGTTGGGGGGGGATGAAGTTAGGGTGGGAAAGGAGACAAAGGGGGAAGCAAAAAGTAGAGAAGAGGGAAAGAAGGGTTCTTCCTTATTTGACTCCACCACAATGCGCCACCCTAGGGCCACTGAATGGGGGCCCCCTGAGCATATTGCCCTTTATCTGCATAAATGGCTGTGCAAACCCCTTCCTAAGGAGGTGTGCAATAAGCTTAGGGCAGAATGCCCTCACCCCTGCATACCAGATAAGGTAGCAGTTACTCCTGATTTTGACCCTAATGTGGTCGCCCTAATGTCCCTAAATAAAAGAGACCTTAGAAAAGGGCTAGAACAGGGACTTAAGTCTGCCCAGGATAAACTCGTGCAGGCTTCGCCCCTTGACCCCAAACTCATACGGGATTGGGCCCTTCATGTGGTGTGCCTTCTGGGTAATGCTAATGTTGCCATTGCTACTGAACACCGCAAGGCTGCCCTACTCTGTATGGATCCCCGATTGGCTGAGCTAGGTACCAAGGATTTTGGCGTGGCCGCTAACAGCTTGCTCTTTTGGGACGCATTCATAAAAGAGCTGAATCGGCATGTTTCTTTGATGACCTCTTGGAACAAGGCCAAACTATCCATGAAGAATGTCTTTCAGACTGGTCCTAGTTTTTCCGCGGGGCCGGGTCGCTAGCCATTCATCGTTCCAAGGCTCCCAGACCCATACGTCCTACAGGGCTCCATTTCATCAAAGATCCTTCATCCTGTGAGGAGGGAGTAGAGGCGAGACTCTAGCGGATTCCCCAGAGGCCGCTCCGGAATCGGTAAGTCCCATTATTTTTTTGTCTTACTTCCCCTCCACGCAGAATATCAAATTTTTTCAATAACTGGTTGTGGATTTTGTCAGACCCTTGGATCCTCCAAACGTTCCAGGGTTTTCTTTCCAGCTTGAAAACATCTCCGTGCTGTAGCTGTTGCAGTTTTTTTTTTCCAGTTGCCTTGTCGCACTACTTGTGAGGATTCTCATTCTGATTCTGGTTCCAGTTGAAGTTCACTTTTCAGTTTTGGTTCTACATCAGAGGAGGGCTGACGTTCTTCGGCTCCGGTTCACAGCGAACGAAAGAGGAAGAGGGGAATGTCTAAGGGTTTATATACCACCTGTGTGCTGTTTTATCGGTTGTTTTCACGTTATACGTTAACTCTTTATTTGCTGCTGTTGGTGAGAGTAAAGGAAGATATGCAAAATACTCGCCTCCTGTCTTTATTAAAATTATAATTATTCGGGCACCAATGCTAGAATAATTTCCAATTGTTTCATACAATTGGCTAGAATTTTAGCGAACAATGTCAAATCTGAGATGAGAAGGGAGATTGGATGATAACCGCATTGTTCAGGGTCTTTGCCTTCTTTGGGGATGAGGGTGATTGAGGCTGCCATTGTGTGGTCATGAATACGGCCACCATCTAAAATAGAATTAAAAGCTTCTACAAAATGTGGGTCAAAGAGCTCTTTAAATTTGGAATAATATTTCAATGGAAATCCATCAGGACCTCAAGAAAGAGCGTCAAGAAATGTAGCCTCCTCCACTGACAGCCTCTTATGTATTGTCTTCTCTAGGTAATCCTAGTAGTAGGAGTACTACTACTAGGAGTAGTCCAAAAAACTGGGAAATATCTGAGTGGGGAAAACACACTTGGCCACTAGCTGAGCAGATTTTGGTAATATAAGTGGGTTTCCAGGACTGACAGAGAGCACTCGCTAAGTATTTCCCAGTCTTGTTTCCAAGTTTATAGAACATTGCCTTTGTCCATAGAAAGGCTCTATGTATTTTCCGGTTGAGAATGGTCACTAATTCCCTCTGCAGTATTAAGTGCTGCTGCAGGTCATCCCTCGACATGGAAGCCTTGTGAGTCTGCTCCACCAAGCGCTGAGACAGAGGCTCTGCTGGTCTCTCTTTATACTTCCCCTCTTGGCGAACTAATCAACTCATTTGGCCTCCAGTATCATCTATATGCAGATGATACCCAAATCTACCTGTCTTCTCCTGATCTCTCTCCATCTCTTATGTCCCGTATTACCAATTGCTTGTCTGCTATTTCTTCATAGATGTCACAACACTACCTGAAACTTAATCTTTCTAAAACTGAACTCATTATCTTCCCTCCCTCCATCTTCTCTCCCTCCATCTTCTCTCCACTACCTGAATTCTCTATCACCATTAACAACACGACTATCTCTCCTACTAACCAGGCCCAATGCCTTGGGGTCATCCTTGACTCAAACCTCTCCTTCATCCCTCACATTCAGTCCCTCGCCAGATCCTGCCGCCTGCACCTAAAAAACATCTCTCGTATCCGCCCATTCCTCACCCAAGAATCCACAAAAACTCTGGTTCATTCACTTATCATTTCCCGTCTTGACTACTGCAACACTCTTCTGGTTGGCACTCCACTTGTAACAATTCGACGAGAGACGGGTCCCGTTTGCAGAATGGTAGGATATTAGGACGGGTAGTAGCAGGAGGAATAGTGGGACAACAGCAGGAAAGTTCCAATAGCATAAACAGGTCACAGTCCAAGGTCGAGGCAGGCAGCAAACAGGCAAAGTCCAAAAAGCAATCCAAAGTCTATCCAGGCGGCGATCAAAGAGTAGTCAGGAACAAAGCAGGAGTCAGGAAACCAGTAAATCAGAATATAGCACACTGAGACAGTGATAACGTTTGTACCACACAAGGGCTCAGATTAGAGTGAGCAGTGGGTTTAAATTTGGTGCCAAACAGCTGCAGGCAATAATCAGCCAATCAGATAAAAAGCGGGAGGACCCGCCCCCTAGCGTGACGTACGCAGTTGCTGGGTAAGGATTCCTGGCCGCCATGACAGCGTGCACGTGTGTGCACCTCCATAGCACCGAGGACGGCAGCAGAGGAGCTCCCTGGACAGACCCGCCGGCGAAAGGTAACAGAACCCCCTCCGCAAGGGCCGGACTCCGGACGGGCACAACCAGGACGGGAAGGAAAGCGGCGATGGTAACCTTTCACCAGATGTGGGGCATGAAGATTCTTGGCCAACACCCAGGAACGTTCTTCGGGTCCATAACCCTTCCAATGGACCAAATACTGTAAAGAGCCCCTGTGGAAACGAGAGTCCAGTATAGAACGCACCTCATACTCTTCGTGACCATCAACCTGGACCTTATCCGGAACTGGATCCAGAGTGGTGTACCGGTTACAGTGAAGGGGTTTCAGGAGGGACACATGAAATACCCGGGGTATCCTAAGGGTTGGAGGCAGTTGCAACTCGTAAGCCACTGGGTTGATGCGTCTGAGGATCTTGTAAGGGCCGATGTATCTAGGGGCAAGTTTGGATGAAGGGACACGCAACCTAATGTTCTTAGTGGATAGCCATACACGGTCACCCGGGAGATATGAGGGTGTTCCACCTCTTCTTTTGTCTGCGTGTTTCTTTTGTTTCTCGGTAGCCCGCTGTAGCGATTTCTGAACTGTATTCCAGGTCCTTCTTAAATCCGCTAATCTGTCATCCAGAGTAGGAATGTTACTCATTTGGAAGGAGTCAGGTAGGAAACGTGGATGTACACCGGAACAACAGAAGAACGGAGATGTTTTAGTGGACTCATGAGTAGCATTGTTGAAGGCAAATTCGGCCCAGGGAAGAAGATCGGACCAATTGTCCTGATGGTCTGAAATAAAAAGGCATAGGTACTGTTCCAGTGATTGGTTGGTCCTCTCTGCTGCCCCATTGGATTGGGGATGGTAGGCAGACGAAAACGATAACTTGATTCCCATCTCAGAGCAGAATGTTCTCCAGAATCTTGACACAAATTGGCTCCCTCTGTCTGAGACAATTTCTTTAGGTAGTCCATGCAATCGGAAGATCTCTCTTATGAAGATAGAAGAAAGTGTTGCCGCTGTAGGTAAAGCAAGAAGTGGAACGAAATGAGCCATTTTCGAGTATCTATCGACCACAACCAGAATAGTAGTATATCTATTGGAAGGCGGCAAGTCCACAATAAAATCCATCGATAGATGGGTCCAAGGTTGTTCGGGTAGAGGAAGTGGTTGTAACAGACCAGAATGTAGTGAGCGTGGTGTCTTCACCCTGGCGCAGGCTTGGCAGGCTAACACATATTCCTTGATGTCCTTATTCATCGTAGGCCACCAGTATGATCTTTTGATCAAGGAAATGGTTCGAGAAACACCTGGATGTCCAGTAGGTAAAGTATTATGATGGATAGACATGAGAGGGATTCTTTCCCGCATGGGCACAAACAATTTTCCCTGTGGTAGGTTGGTAGGAAGATGGTGTTGCATAGCCTTGAGTCTGGTTATCAGAGGAGACTCAAGTGTTGTTTTAACCATGGCCAGTATCCTGTTCCTTGGAATAATGGGTTCTTTTTCGATCTCTTCCTCTTCCATGATAGTAGCGTGTTGACGGGATAAAGCATCAGCCTTGGTATTCTTGGAGCCGGGTCTGTAAGTAATGATGTATTGAAAGCGTGACAAAAAGAGTGCCCACCGGGCCTGTCGTGGATTTAAGCGTTTAGCTGTGCTCAGATAGGATAGATTCTTGTGATCTGTAATGATGGTTATCGGGATGGTGGTGCCTTCCAAGAGGTGTCTCCACTCCTCCAAGGCAAGTATGATGGCTAGGAGTTCCCGGTTTCCCACATCATAATTCCTTTCAGATGAACTGAATTTCTTAGAGAAGAAGCCACATGGGTGTAGCGGACTAGAGTAAGATTTCCTCTGGGATAGTACAGCTCCCGCTCCGCTCTCTGAGGCATCGACCTCAAGGGTGAATGGAAGAGACGGGTCAGGGTGAACCAGGACCGGAGCAGAGGTAAATGCCTTTTTGAGCTTCTGAAAAGCTTGGTATGCTTCTTTAGGCCAGTTGTGTACGTCGGCCCCCTTCTTAGTAAGGGCTGTGAGAGGAGCTGCGACCCGTGAGAAATTCCGGATAAAACGCCTATAATAATTCGCAAAGCCCAAGAATCGCTGAAGAGGTTTTAAGCCTTCTGGTTTAGGCCAGTGAAGGATGGCATTCAATTTGATAGGATCCATTTCAAAACCGGCCGAACTGATGATGTAACCAAGAAAAGCAACTTTGGAAACCTCAAACTGACACTTTTCAAGTTTAGCATAGAGTCCGTTCTCCCTTAATCTTTGAAGAACAAGGGTAGTGTGCCGGCGATGCGTCTGGAGATCTGGTGAATATATTAGGATGTCGTCAAGATATACTAAAACAAATTGGGAGAGATAGTCTCTGAGGCAATCATTAATAAAGTCTTGGAACACTGCTGGGGCATTGCAGAGCCCGAATGGCATGACCAGGTATTCATAGTGACCTGACCTGGTATTGAAGGCGGTCTTCCATTCATGTCCTTCACGTATCCGTACAAGGTTGTAGGCCCCTCTGAGATCAAGTTTTGTGAAGATAGTAGCACCCTTTAAACGGTCAAATAATTCAGGAATCAGAGGTATGGGATATTTGTTTTTTATTGTTATCTGGTTCAAACCACGGTAATCAATACATGGTCTTAAATCCCCCTCTTTCTTTTTCACAAAGAAGAATCCCGCTCCTGCCGGGGAAGTGGACCTTCTGATGAAGCCTGTCTCCAAATTCTCCTTGATGTAGGCTTCCATAGCCTCGTTCTCTGGTTTCGAAAGAGGATATACCCTGCCCCTAGGAGGTGTGGTTCCAGGTAACAAATCGATTGGGCAGTCATAGGGACGATGGGGTGGTAGGCGATCCGCTTCCTTCTTACTGAAAACATCCGCAAATGCTTGATACGGTTTCGGAATTCTGGTGGAGAGAGGAGAGATAGTGACACTGTGTACGGGTGAGATTTAACAAAGACAGCGTTTTTGACAGTCCTCACCCCAAGACACGATTTGAGCAGTTCTCCAGTCTATCGTTGGATTGTGTTTCTGGAGCCAAGGAAATCCAATCACCACAGGACAGGAAGGAGATGTAATCACATTGAAGTTCATAACCTCTTGATGCAGTGCTCCTACATGAAAGAAGATGGCCTCTGTCTCATGGGTAACAGTGGAAGGGCTTAGAGGTCTACCATCAATTGCCTCCAATGTCAGTGGTGTATGTCTCTTGACCTGCGGTATATTATATCGGGTAACAAACGTGGAGTCGATGAAATTACCGGCAGCACCGGAATCGATGAGTACCTCTATGTTTACCCTGGTGTTTTCCCAAGATAATGAGGCTGGAACCGTCATGCGTTTCATCTGGTGCTCAGGGGAGATACAAAGAACACCCAGAGTAGGTCCCCTGATCCTACCTAGGTGCGGGCATTTCCCGGCTTGTTCGGGCAATATCTAGCGAAATGTCCCCTACCTCCGCAGTACAGACAGAGGCCTTCAGTGCGAAGATGAGTCTTTTCTTGCTCAGTTAAGGAGGTAGCACCCAATTGCATAGGTTCCTCCGGGTCTAGTCTCTGGGGTGTGGAATTGGAGAAACGGGGAGCTAGCCGTATAAGAGGTTTCCTTTGTTTCTCCTTTTGTGATTGTCGCTCTCTGAGGCGGAGATCTATGCGGGATACAAATGTTATTAGATCCTCCAGGTCCTCAGGCACATCTCTGGCTGCTAATTCATCTTTTAACTTCTCAGATAGGCCATGCATGAATGCAGCAACTAGGGCTTCATTGTTCCAACCCAGTTCAGCGGCTACCGTTCTGAATTCTATGGCGTAGTCTGTTAAGGAACGGGAGCCTTGTTGGAGAGACATGAGCGATGCAGAAGCTGTGGCCTAACGACCTGGCAAATCGAAGATTCTTTGCATGGTAGCCACAAAGTCACGGTAGTCATTGATTAAAGGCGACTCCTTTTGCCAAAGAGGCGAAGCCCAGGCTAGGGCTCGGTCTGTCAGGAGTGAAATAATATAGCCGACGCGGGCTCGGTCAGATGGAAACATAGAAGGCATTAGCTCAAACTGGATCGCACACTGATTGAGAAAACCTCTACAGGTGTTGGGATCCCCTCCGTAACGAGGTGGAGGTGGTAGGCGCAATGGTATAGCCGCAGCGGGCGGTGTGGTGACTAGTGGGTTAACAGGAGGAGTAGCAGTACTTGCCAGTGGATCAGTGCGTGTGAGGAGAGTTTGCAGGGCTTGCGCCAATTGATCCATACGATGATCCAGTCCTTGCATTCTTGCCTCCTGTGACCGGAACAGCTGATCCATTTCTGCGGGATCCATTAAATGGCCCTTGTGTACTGTAACAATTCGACGAGAGACGGGTCCCGTTTGCAGAATGGTAGGATATCAGGACGGGTAGTAGCAGGAGGAATAGTGGGACAACAGCAGGAAAGTTCCAATAGCATAAACAGGTCACAGTCCAAGGTCGAGGCAGGCAGCAAACAGGCAAAGTCCAAAAAGCAATCCAAAGTCAATCCAGGCGGCGATCAAAGAGTAGTCAGGAACAAAGCAGGAGTCAGGAAACCAGTAAATCAGAATATAGCACACTGAGACAGTGATAACGTTTGTACCACACAAGGGCTCAGATTAGAGTGAGCAGTGGGTTTAAATTTGGTGCCAAACAGCTGCAGGCAATAATCAGCCAATCAGATAAAAAGCGGGAGGACCCGCCCCCTAGCGTGACGTACGCAGTTGCTGGGTAAGGATTCCTGGCCGCCATGACAGCGTGCACGTGTGTGCACCTCCATAGCACCGAGGACGGCAGCAGAGGAGCTCCCTGGACAG
>VKOC01048208.1:0-30468 GCA_009364415.1 Spea multiplicata | reverse complement strand
GGAATTTTTTTTAACCCCCTGTAGAATGTTGAAAAATGGCAGTTGCTGTCTACTGGGCTGATATTTGGGGCGCTATAGCTTTAAATTTCCACAGTAAAAATGCACCATATTCTCAGAAATCATAGAGGGGCATGTCTTTGAGAAATATGCAGTGTAACTGTATTGGTCCAATGGGGGAATTTTTTTTAACCCCCTGTAGAATGTTGAAAAATGGCAGTTGCTGTCTACTAGGCTGATATTTGGGGCGCTATAGCTTTAAATTTCCACAGTAAAAATGCACCATATTCTCAGAAATTATAGAGGGGCATGTGTTTGAGATACTTGCACTGTAACTGAATTGGTCCAATGGAGGAATTTCTTTTAACCCTCTGTAGAATGCTGAAAAATGCCAGTTGCTATGAATTGGGCTAATATTTGGGGCGCTATAGCTTTAAATTTAGACAGTAAAAATGCACTATATTCTCAGAAATAATAGAGGGGCATGTCTTTGAGAAATCTGCAGTGTAACTGTATTGGTCCAATGGGGAAATTTTTTTTAACCCCCTGTAGAATGTTGAAAAATGGCAGTTGCTGTCTACTGGGCTGATATTTGGGGCGCTATAGCTTTAAATTTCCACAGTAAAAATGCACCATATTCTCAGAAATAATAGAGGGGCATGTGTTTGAGATATCTGCAGTGTAACTGTATTGGTCCAATGGGGAATTTTTTTTTAACCCCGTGTAGAATGTTGAAAAATGGCAGTTGCTGTCGACTGGGCTGATATTTGGGGCGCTATATCTTTAAATTTCCACAGTAAAAATGCACCATATTCTCAGAAATAATAGAGGGGTGTATGTTTGAGATATGTGCAGTGTAACTGTATTGGTCCAATGGGGGATTTTTTTTTAACCCCATGTAGAATGTTGAAATATGACATTTATCAAGTACTGCGCTGATAATTGGGGTGCTATATCTTTAAATTTCCACAGTAAAAATGCACCATATTGTAAGATATTATATAGGGGTGTATATGTGAGATATGTGCAGCGTAAATATATTGGTCCAATGGTGGAATTTTGTAATATATGCAGAAATGCTAGAAAATTTAATTTGCTGGATATGAGCGGATATTTAGCTTTAATTTGTTTAATAAACGTATCTAATTTTGCAGGGAGATATATTTGTGTGAGAACTCTGTAAAATCCACCCAGAATAGTAACATTATATGATTAGTATCACGTTTGCAGGTCTAATGCACCTTTCGCTAATCTAAAGAAAAAGCGTCTGATGGCATGACCATTGATTTGAAAGTTGTGACGGGACCGACCTGTACCCCGACTGGGTACTCCCGCCAAACGTTGCTTCCTCCTCCCGGGACACCAACAAGTAACCCCTTCAGCGCCGGGCAGAACCAGCGTTGTAGATAGAAGGAGGGACGTCGCTGCACCGAAGCCGCATTGGCACTGTGGCTATCCGAAGCTTAGCTACACAGTGTGGCTATAACCCACCCCAAACATCAGGCAACACTCATGTTAAGGTGAAAGCAGGACTCTTTTATTAAAGCCAAATCCAGAGGTATATATACAAAGAAGTAGAAAAGGGGCAATACAAATATCACATGATCTAATTACCATGGCAGGAAGGAAGTAATTAGATCAAATCCTGCAACACAATATCCGGGGGGAAGGACAGGATGTCACGAGACATAAATAATGACATTAACTGGGGACGTAGACGTGGAATGACAATAGACATATAATTGGCTTGAGACAGACAATGGCCAGGACACAGGGATAACAGGAGCTCACAGGATTAACAGCTACCTGTTATGTAATTGATAATTCGGTATGCAGCAGTGACACCTAGTTATACCTACAGGGGGGTCTTAAGACAAGGGCTAACTCACACAATAACAGGGGAAACACTTCACACCTATACAATTAACAATACAAAGACAATCAGCCTTCTTCCTACCGCAGGATGTCCAGCAGACGTTACAGTTCTGAGACTCTGAGTGCTAAAACATGGGGTACATCAGCAGACTGAACCCCTATATCCACACACAGAAGTCTCTACAAGGCCTGGGCCCATAGTCGATAGGGAGGAGGCTGGCTCTCAGGCCTCTCCAGGGGCCCCAGTGATGGAGGGTTCTGTCACACATCTCCCCCTTACAAATAGGACTGACACAGGAGTAAGCCCCAAACGGGTTCACTCCGTAGTCAGTTAGTTCACTTAGCCCATCAATGCCCTCCTGAAACTGGTGCCCCAAATAATCTGCCCCTCCAAGAGCAGTACTCCCCCGCCCAACCTCTCCAGAAAAATATAACTGCCGGTGTAGAGAAGTGCCTACAGCACCTTCTCTCTGGAATCTTCCCAGTCGCTGGGGAGTGATGATGCCATCTTCTCCCTGGTGCTCCTGTTGCCGCTGTGGTGATGGGTTGGCAGCGCCATCTCCCAGGTCATCTGTCTGCCGCTGGGGAGGAGGGACGACACCCTCGGCTCCCTGAACTGGGATCTGCGGCTGGGAAGAGAGGACAGGTTCCTCCACTTCCGAATCTGTGAGCTGCTGCTGGGGAGACTGGCCAGCTGCGCCCTCTCCTGTGAGCTCACTTGGCCACTGGGGAGGGATGCCGTCTCCACCCCTTCCTTGATGCTCCTTCTGCCGCTGGGAACATGGGCCGGCTGCGCCGTCTCCCGGATCATCCATCAGCCGCTGGGGAGGAGGGACGACACCCTCAGCTCCCTCAATTGGGATCTGCCTCTGGGGAGATGAGCCGGCTGCGCCGTCTTCCAGGTCATCTGTCAGCCGCTGGGGAGGAGGGATGACACTGCCAGCTTCCAGAGTTGTGAGGTGCCGATGGGGAGACTGGCCGGCTGCGCCATCTCCTGGACACTCACCCACCCGCTGAGGAGTGATGCCACCTGCATCCCCTCCCTGGTTCTCCATCTGCCGCTGGGGAGATGAGCCGACTGCGCTGTCTCCTGGGTCATCCAACAGCCGCTGGGGAGGAGGGACGACACCCTCAGCTCCCTCAGCTCCCTCAGCTGGGATCTGCGGCTGGGGAGGGAGAACAAGTTCCTCCGCTCCCAGAGTTGTGAGCTGCCGCTGGGAAGACTGGCCAACTGCGCAATCTCCTAGACACTCACCCACCCGCTGGGGAGTGATGCCGCCTGCATCCCCTCCCTGGTGCTCCATCTGCCGCTGGGGAGATGAGCCGGCTGCGCAGTCTCCCGGGTCTTCCAGCAGCCGCTGGGGAGATGGGCCGGCTGCCGCATATCCCTGGATTCCTGTTGCAGGTAAGGGGCAGAGGCCAGGGGCTCTCCACCCTGTTGTCAGCGCTTCAGCTGGGGGGTATGGATCCGGGCGAACTACCCAGCATTCGGAGGACCCCGGTGTGAAGACCGCAGCCTCATCTACCCATCCTGGGTTAACATTCTCGGATGAATAATCAACAAAATCCATAGACACTGGGGCATACTGCTGAACATGGTCGAACAAATCTTGATATGCCTGTTCCAGTTCCCATTCTTGTGTGACCAAATAATCCAGGTCAGCCCACAGCTCAGGCACAAATGGGATAGCCTCTGCCCTGCGCTCCTGGATGTCTTCCTCCCGGCACTCTGATGTACTTCCGAAGTCGGGATCCTTTTCTATGCTTTCCAATAGTAATCCCGGGCCGCCAAAGCCATAGCCCTCTGTAGGACCTTTATCCTCCAGCCCCGGGCATAGCTGTGCTGCGTACCATCCTGCAACACAATATCCGGGGGGGAAGGACAGGATGTCACGAGACATAAATAATGACATTAACTGGGGACGTAGACGTGGAATGACGATAGACATATAATTGGCTTGAGACAGACAATGGCCAGGACACAGGGATAACAGGAGCTCACAGGATTAACAGCTACCTGTTATGTAATTGATAATTAGGTATGCAGCAGTGACACCTAGTCATACCTACAGGGGGGCTTAAGACAAGGGCTAACTCACACAATAACACAGGTGTGAAGGGGAAACGCTTCACACCTATACAATTAACAATACACAGACAATCAGCCTTCTTCCTACCACAGGATGTCCAGCAGACGTTACAGTTCTGAGACTCTGAGTGCTAAAACATGGGGTACATCAGCAGACTGAACCCCTATATCCACACACAGAAGTCTCTACAAGGCCTGGGCCCATAGTCGATAGGGAGGAGGCTGGCTCTCAGGCCTCTCCAGGGGCCCCAGTGATGGAGGGTTCTGTCACAAAAGTGTCTGATAGCTTGACTCCAGTAAAAAAATGAAGCAATCACATTTGCCATATTGAATATTAGCGGTACCCCTCTACAGTAACAAGCTTAAGAAGAAATCAACGATCGCATCCTAAGCTCAGGCGGCGTTCATAAAATTTTTTTTTTTAAAGATTTTATTAAAAGCAGTATAAACAGTTACAATGCTAAAAACCAAAGAAATGAAAAAGAAATAGGACATAGGTTGCACAATAAAGGTCATGAATAAATGACATAGAATTTAGCATCTTGTCATTGTCATCATGGGTAAGTATTACATTATTATTACAAATAATTCACAATATCCTATGTTTAAAGAATATAAAAAGAAAGAGAAAGGAAAAAGAAAGAAAAAATAAAGGGTCTGAAGATTACTAAATTGATAATACCCTCCATCCATACCTGCATTCACACCACATACACACAAGGAGCTCAGATATGTAATTATTATGGCAAGTCATTATGGGTAATCTACTACGCTATTGATCTTAGATATGAAAAGCTTAAGGCTTATTATTTATTATATAGTTAAAAAAAAAATAATGGGGATATTTAACAAGCCAAGGTTTCCATATCTTATTGAATTTGTGTAATCTCTGCTGTGCTTGGAAAAATCCTTGTTCCATAAGACATTGATGCTTTATTTGAATAATTATATTTTCAATATCTTCAATTTTTGAAGCAAATTTCTCGCAATACTTGACTTCATTGCCAACAGGCACTGTATTGCTAAGGCTCTTTGAGTAAAAGTTAAGTGGGTCAAACCAATATGTAGTAAGGCTCTCTCAGGAGTCATAGCAATGTTTACATCGATAATAGAAGACATTATTTCGAATAGTTCCCTCCAAGAGGAGAGAATTGTGCTACAATCCCACCAGATATGTCTAAAGGAACCTGGTTCCTTATTACATCTCCAACATGTTGATGAATATTTCTGATGGAATTTAGCCAATTTAGTCGGGATCAGATACCAGCGAAACATAATTTTATAATCTATTTCAATCATATTCTGACAATGAGAGATTTTACTTATTTCCATTATCTATCCATTGGGACTCTTCACAGTGAAAGGCAAGGTCACGATGCCATGTGTACATAATATTAAGACAATTAGGAGATTCAATATCTTCCATTAGTGCATAGCACTTCTTTAGACATTCATTAATTATTTCAAGTGAGAACAGTTTGTTAATCTGTCGATTTATTATCGGTGATTTTCCCAGAAATAAATTTGATTGAATATAATACCTAATTCTTATTACATTATAGAATTCTGTGATACCGAAGTTAAACTCCCCAGAAAGTACTTGAAACGATTTTATATCTCTTAGATTTAATATATCATTAATTCTTTTAGTTCTGTACTCGTTCCAGTTCTTAAGGGACAACTGGGGTATATTAAAGGTGCAGTAGGAATAATTTTGTGTTTTAACCCTATTCTACCATTCAATGCAATCCAGAATTCCATAATGCTCTTATTTGTAGCAGGGAGAGTT
Organism: Spea multiplicata; assembly: GCA_009364415.1. NCBI lineage: Eukaryota > Metazoa > Chordata > Amphibia > Anura > Pelobatidae > Spea > Spea multiplicata. The sequence continues at coordinate 24,718 of VKOC01048208.1, read as the reverse complement.
TTATTCGCTATAAAAGATCTGTCATTGCATAGCCAAATAAGGCATTCTAGGTTGTTCATACCTATTAGTTCTTGTTCAGTAAGAAACCATGATTCCTTATGACAGTATTTATATTGTAATTTTAATAAATGGGTTAACATACTCGCATAAACGTATCTCTCCAAGCTAGGAACATTAAAGCCCCCATTTCTTTTACTTGCATATAGTATTTTCTTTGCTATCCTGGGTTTTTTTCCTGCCCATATAAAATTCTCTATATTTTTTTGGAATACACGTATCCATGACTTCGGGAGTCGAATTGGAATCATCCTAAGTAAGTGCAACCATTTTGGGATTACATATGATCTCACTATATTCATTCTCCCTAACCAAGATACAAATAATCCCTTCCAGTTAGCTATATTTTTTAGTAATTCCTCCCGAAGTTTACTATAATTAATTGCGATAATACAAGAGAGTTTAATTGGGATTATAATTCCTCAATATTCTATTTTTTCCGTTCCCCAAACAAAATCGTATTCTTCTTTCAGATAGGTACTAATAGGTCCAGAGATGTCTGTCATAGTAGCATGAGTTTTACTTGTATTTAATTTATAGTTAGATAATTTACTGAACTTTTAAAGAATTTGTTGGATCATATAGGGAAATCAAGATATCGTCAGCATAAAGGCTAACTTTAAATTCTAGGTCTCCTAATTTGATTCCCTTGATATCACAGTTATTCCTTATCCTAGCCGCTAGAGGTTCGATAGTAAGGATATATAGCAAGGGTGCTAAAGGGCAACCTTGCCTGGTGCCATTACAAATACCAAACCGCTGGGAGATAAATCCCTGTCCTATAACTCTAGCCGTTGGTTTAGTATATAAAGACATAACTGATTCTATAAACCCTTCACCAAATCCAAAAACACGCAAAGCCGCTATCATAAAGTTCCAATTAACCCTGTCAAACGCCTTTTCTGCGTCCAGGGCTAGGAACACAGCAGGAATTTTGTAGGATGTTACATATTCTACCAAATCCATAATTTTACGTGTGTTATCATTAGACTGTCTGCTCTCTACGAATCCAGTCTGATCTCTATGAATTAAATGGGGAATCACTGTTTTCAAACGTTCAGCAGGAATGACCGAGTAAATCTTCGTATCCGTGTTAATAAGTGATATTGGCCATTATTGTGGGCTCTTTTCCCGGATTTAATATTGGGAGAATAGATGCTTCCAACATAACGTTTGGGAAGCCTTTATTCAATTTTATTTCATTAAAGGTATTAGTTAAATGAGGCACCAATAAATTTACAAATTTTTTATAGAATAAAGATGTAAACCCATCCGGTCCGGGGGTTTTATTTATCTTCAGTGCCTTTATTGCACTAAGTACTTCTGTCCCCTTAAATGGTGTATCTAATAATTCTACTTGATTCTCATACAGCTTTGGTAGTCTGGAATCTACTAGATATTTCTTGATAATATCTATATCCTGGTTCTGCCCAGGTAAATTATATAAAGATGAGTAAAATGAAGCAAATGTCCGCGCGATCTCTACAGGGCTATAAAAGTATTTATTCCCATCTTTAATCTTCATTATTCTAGCTTTTAAATTGCGTTTTTTTAATTGTTGGGAGAGCATTTTATCCTCTTTATTACCTGTATAATAGAATTTTTGCTTCATTTTAATTAAATTATAATTTGCTTTGGCAATAAGCACGTCTTGTATTTCTTTCTTGATTTCTATCATATTCATTATAAAAATATCGGGGGATTCTATGCATTTTCTTTTTAAGTTACTTAAGGTAATATACAGATCCGATAGTTTTGTTTTATTTTTAGTTGTTATTTGTATAGATTTTTTAATAAGTAATCCCCTAATTACACATTTATATGCAGCCCACACATTGCGAAGGCTAATTTCATCAGTCAGATTTTCTTGGAAATATTGTTCCGACTCCTGAGCTATATAATCACATGTCTCTTTAGAGGACAGTAATGAATCTATTAATCTCCAAGAACGAGGGTTCAATCCATATTTTTTTTTAATTTCTAAAGAAACAGAATCGTGATCTGACCACGCAATATTATTTATGTTAATTTTTTTACAGTCTTGTACTGTTTCTGCTTTTGTCAATATTATATCTATACTGGAGAAGGATTTATGTCTATGGGAGAAAAAAGTAAAATCTATATCATTTGGTCTAATAGTTCTCCATACGTCATATAATTGAAATTTCCCTAGGGTGTCTCTAAATGCTTTTGAAAGCGTATCTAGTTTATAGTAGGTATATCGGTTTACGCTTCTCCTGTCTAATTCATGATCTATAACACAGTTAAAGTCACTCAAACATAAAAAAGTTCCTTGTATATAATTTTGAATTTTCTGTAGGGTACTATTAAGAAAATTAATCTGTTTTGTATTAGGTGCGTAAATATTTAGTATCAAAAATAATCTGTCATCTAGTTTACATACAATAAAAACGAATCTGGCATCTTTATCCTTGTGTGAATATATTATCTCAACTTTAATCTTGTTAGAGGCAATTATGGCGACCCCTCTTGCCTTTTTATAGGATAAGGAGGAATATTCTATTATAGAGTATTTCTTACTATTTAATCTATGAATATCTTTGTTAATCAAATGAGTTTCTTGAATACAACAAATATCAATATGTTCATTAGATAAATAAGTATACATAGAATGTCTCTTTTGGGGGAATTTAATCCCTGTACATTTAGCGTAGTAATCTTAATCAAATTTTTCATAATCAGCATTTAAATCTTTAGCATAATTTGCGCTCCACCAGTAGAATATCACACATTCATACCCATTCGGCCAACACATACAAACAATAGTAGACTTAAAACTACTAAGTAATAAACGGTGATAGTAAAAATTTAAGATCTCCGAAATCATAGTACGTCTATTTACTAACAAAAAATCGGAACGGGAAAGTATATTTATATAAAAAATAGAGGAGAAAAAAAAAAGCATAATAAGATAGCATAGGTACGAATCATTTATCAATCTCCGATACCTAATATGTAAAGTAAATAAAAAGTAAAATTACTTACTTAGGTGAATTCATTTCACACAATCCTATATATAAATGCTAGTTTTATGCTTAACGGATAAATATTAAATTATAAGAAAAATTAATTATATAAATATTAAATATAATGTGTCAGTGAGAAAATCATAAATATAATTTTCTGTAGTGAAAAGTGAGTTATGTAAAAATAATATGGGGAGAAATATGTAGATAATGAATAAATATACATAAATAAAGAAAGAAATAAAAGTATATGGAAATTCATTCGAATATTAAAGTGTGCGTGTTAGAATCATCGGTATAAATGAATCTATTAGATTCTATTAGAATTCAATCTAATCAGTATAACTGTGATAAGGTTAAAATAGACCCCTATTATTCAATTAGTACAGTAAAGAAAGTACGAATCATTTATCAAACTCCAAAAGCTAGTATGTAAAATTGTACCATTTCACTGTTTTAAATAATAAAAAAGGTAAGTAAGTACATAGATGAATACATTTCACATAATCCTATATAGAAATGCTAGTTTTATGTTTAACGGATAAATATTAAAATTATAATAAAAAAAAAATTAGTTAAATAATATATTAAATATTATTTTTCAGTGTAAAAAATCACAATGAATATAATTACTGTATGAAAGAATTACCTGGGTATTTTAATATACAGACGACCTGATTATATAACACCCCAAAATCAAAATTATTGCATTAGAAACAACAAAGACTGAATATAGAAACCCCCTTAGGAAATGTTTTCTGTGAATATTAATCATGGGTAACTATTTTTTCATATTATAAAACTATGATTGAGAAAAAATATATTTTTCCATTCTGCCTTTATTTGCCAACCTGCCCCCCCCCAGTATCCAACGCCCTGGCTTGCCAACTCGCCCATGATTGCCTTTAACACCGTACTAATATGCCCTCTGCCCATAAATAATGCCTTATACTCCCTATATCCAACTCTGGTATATAGGATTAAAAGGCATATATGGGCTGAGTGCTATAGTGGGGTTTAAAATGCATCTGGAGTATATATATATTCCAGAATTGCATATTTAACCCCTAATATGCCTCTCAGCCCCAGATATGCCTTTCAACCAGCAATTACGCTGCCTTGCTTGATAGGAGTTGATGCTGTTAAGCAGTTTAATATAATAAATATATTACAGCTCCCCATCTCATAGCTAACATCCACCCGCCTACACCATTGCATCATATAAACACATGTCGCTCATCACAAACAATTAAATTACTTATTCATTCTTAATCACACATACTTCACCAAAAACCCTCCCCCACCCCCTTACCTGAACCTGACCTGCAGATCTCTCACTCGAAGACTTCTGCAGGGGACCGGCTGTGCGAGCAACTTCTCTGGCCCCGCCCCCAGAGGAGGGAGGGGGAGGCAGAATTACAGCTTCCTGTTCTCCTGCTTCTAGCAGAAAAGACGCTGCTCGCGACCAAAGTACCAGTAAGCAGGCTGGCAACCTAATTGAGGTCTGATTATAAGACGGCCTCGATTATAAGACGAGGGGTATTTTTCAGAGCATTTGCTGAAAAAAAACTCGTCTTATAATTGACCAAATACGGTATGTAAAAATAATATAGGGAGAAATGTGTAAATGTGTAAGTATAAATATACGTAAAAAAAAAAAAGAAGTGAAAGTATATCAAAATGTATTCAAGTAATAAAGTGTGTGTGTTTTAGAATCATCAGTATAAATTAATCTATTAGATTCTATTAGAATTCAATCTAATTTCAGTGTAATTATAATAAGGTTTAAAATAAACCCCTCATCTTCAATTGGTGCAAAAAAAAGTCTCTGAAACATCAAGGTACATACGGTGATATCTCTACTCTCGGGAGAACCTCAACTTTGGGCACATCACCTATTATACAGTAATAGCTCCATACTGGACTCTTGGCGTTCCTTTTGCGAGGCCCTGGATGCTTTGTATGAAGATCCATTCAGGGTATCCTCATCTGCTACTACGCTGAGAGCTTTAAAGCAAGGACGGCGCCCCGTGGAGGAGTACATCACGGAATTCAGGTCCCTGGCCCTGGAATCGAACTGGAACGAGCCCGCACTCCACGACCAGTTTCGCTGGGGCTTGTCAGACGCAATCAAGGACGAACTAGCCCGTACCTCTATTCCACCTTCTTCGGAGGAATTTATGCGCCTTGTGACACAGATCGATAGAAGACTCCGTGAGAGGCGATCAGAACGGCTGGCCACGTCTTCAAGCTGGACACCAGCGTGTACCCAGCCTAGGGCCCCGTCTCCCCCTTCTACAGAGGTACCTATGCAAATAGGCATTGTTCGGGGCCCACTCTCAGCCGCAGAGAAAGAACGTCGCAGAGTGTTGAACCTGTGTATGTATTGTGGCAAACCAGGCCACACTTATAAGGACTGCAGAATCCATACCCGCTATACTCAGGGTAAGAGACCAACAATCTTACTTCACACTAATGTTGGAAGACATCCCTACCTGTCACCCCACTTATCCATTTCTGTGTTATTACAGTGGACTGATGGAACAGCTCACCTCTCCACCATGATTGATTCTGGAGCTAGTGGAAATTTCATCGACGCTGAGACGCTCCAGATCTTGTTTATCCCTACTAAACCCAAGAAGACTCCAGTCTCTATCCAGCTTGTTGATGGGAGTCCCCTTAAGACAGGCCCTATAGTCAGAGAGACCATTCCTCTGACCCTCAAGATCGGAACAGGTCATATTGAGACAATCCTGTTTGATGTTGTCCCATCTCCGGTGTCTCCTATTATCTTGGGCCTCCCCTGGCTCCGAAAACATAATCCCTGTATCAATTGGGAGACCGGTGTGCTGCAGTTCTCATCTTCACGGTGTACCACTTGTTGTCTACGTACAGAATCCATCTGCCTTACACAGACCACACCACCTCAAGAGATTCCTCCTCCTTATCACCAATTCAAGGACGTCTTCGAGAAAAAGAGTGCTGATAAACTTCCCCCGTTTAGACCATATGACTGCCCCATCGACCTCATACCTGGAGCAGCAATTCCCTTCGGCCGTATCTATCCCCTTTCCGAACCAGAGCTTGTTACATTAAAAGAATATATTGATGAGAATGTTACAAAAGGCTTCATACGTCCCTCTACTTCTCCTGCCGGAGCCGGGATCTTTTTCGTCCATAAGAAAGATGGAGGTCTGCGTCCCTGTGTTGACTACCGGGAGCTTAATAACATTACAGTGAAAAATCGTTACCCATTACCGCTTATTCCTGAACTACTAGAACACGTCCGATCTGCCAAGATTTTTACTAAATTGGATCTACGAGGGGCCTACAATCTAGTAAGAATACGAAAGGAAGATGAGTGGAAGACGGCTTTTCGGTGTAGGTACGGACATTTCGAATATCTTGTGATGCCGTTCGGCCTATGCAATGCCCCAGCTACTTTCCAACATTTCGTCAATGACATATTCCATGATATTTTAGACCATTTTGTTATAATTTATCTGGATGATATATTAGTCTTCTTCTCGTCAGTAGAGGAGCATCATAGACATGTGCGCCAAGTGCTGACCCGGTTGAGGGAACATGGACTATACATTAAATTAGAGAAATGTGTGTTGATGTACAAAGAATCGAGTTTCTGGGATATATCCTGTCTTCTACCTGCATAGAGATGGATCCTAAAAAGGTTGCAGCTATACTCAACTGGCCAGCCCCTACTGATCATAAAGGGGTACAAAGATATGTCGGCTTTGCCAATTTTTATAGAAAATTTATACGCAACTTTTCACACATCATTCAACCTATTACCGCTCTCTCTTCTAAGAAAAACAAGTTTGCTTGGAGCGAAGCGGCCCAGAGACCCTTTGACCACTTAAAAAAGAGGTTTGCATCCGCACCCATTCTGCAATTACCAGACTCACAAAGACCATACACCCTCGAAGTCGACGCATCTGACACCGCTGTGGGAGCCATTCTCTCCCAGAGACAAGAATCTGACAGCCAACTTCACCCCGTAGCCTTCTTTTCCAGGACTCTTACTCCTGCCGAGAGAAACTATTGTGTAGGCGAACGGGAATTACTAGCTATAAAACTCGCGTTGGAAGAGTGGCGACATCTCCTCAAGGGTGCTCTTCACCCCGTCTTCACAGATCACAAGAATCTGGAATATCTGCGTTCTGCCAAAACGCCTACAACCCCGATTAGCAAGGTGGTCTTTGTTTTTCAATCATTTTTCCCTGCATATCACCTATTGTCCGGGGTCGTGTAATGTTAAGGCAGATTCACTATCCAGAATGTTTGAACCCTCTACAGCACCACCTTCGGATCAAGATACTGTCCTCTCCCCAAAACATTTTTTGGCTGTAACTCACACTATATGGGATGCTGTACGTTTACATTCCAGTGAGTCCACTCCGCCGGAGATTCCTGATCTACACTATGAACACGGTTATTATCTCCATAACATCTATGTTCCACCTGAGGACCGTCTGCAGGTTATGCAATCGTTCCATGACACCCCAGCGGCAGGTCACGGGGGCATTAAACAGACTCTTGACTTGATCCAGCGCTCCTTCTGGTGGCCGGATATGAAGAATGAGGTAGCTTCTTTTGTATCCTCCTGCACTACCTGTGCCCGCTCAAAGGAGATCCATCGATGACCTGCCGGTCTTCTTCAACCCCTTCCAATTCCTTCCCGACCCTGGACCGACATCTCGATGGATTTTATTACTGACTTACCTCTCTCCAACACTCAATCTACAATCATGGTGGTGGTCGACCGCTTCACTAAAATGGCGCATTTCATCCCCATCAATCATCTCCCCTCTGCCACCGAAACAGCTACCCTGTTTTTGCGAGAAATATTCCGTCTCCACGGCTTACCTACAAATGTGGTTTCCGACCGGGGCTCACAATTTACCTCCCGTTTCTGGAAAGCTTTTTGTGAACAGCTACATATACAGCGCTCCCTCTCTACGGCGTTTCATCCCCAGAGCAATGGTCAGACTGAACGAACAAATCAGACGTTAGAACAGTATTTATGCTGCTTCACCACATACCTCCAGGATGATTGGAACAGCTACTTAGCCTTGGCTGAATTCGCCTATAATAATCATATCCAACGTTCCTTCAACATGTCCCCCTTCTATGCCAACTATGGGTACCACCCGTCCATGCTCCCGGGCTCCCCCATTCCATGTGCTGTCCCTTCCGCCTCTGAACATGTTGGCAAACTGACAGGGACATACGAGGTCCTTCGGGAGACTCTGCAAAAGACTCAACGACAATATAAACAGTTTGCGGATCTTCATCGAACCGATGCACCTATATATCGCACGAGTGATAAAGCTTTGCTGTCTACCAGACACCTTCACCTTAACTGTCCTTCGAGGAAATTGGGCCCAAAATATATAGGGCCTTTTCGCATTATTCGTATTGCATCCCCTCTAGTTGTGGAACTGGAGTTACCTAAGACTATGTCTATACATCCCGTCTTTCATGTCTCCCTTTTGAAACCATGGAGGAGGAACCCTTACCCTGGCCGATGCCCTGATCCTCCGGCGCCCGTCCTGGTCGACGACGTGAGGAATATGAGATTGAGGCAATATTAAATTCACGACGATACCATGGTCACTTACAGTATTTGATCCGTTGGAAAGGGTATGACCCCAACGAAGACTCCTGGGAATCAGCTAATGAGGTCCATGCCCCTGACCTCATCTCTGCGTTTCACCGTCGCCATCCAGATCGTCCTAGACCTACAAGATTCGGAAGGCCTCCCCTCAGGAGGGGGTACTGTCAGGGTTCACGGAGAGAACCCCAACGAAGCAACTCCCACGCCGCCGCTCTAACCGCCATCCCCGTTCCTGCTCCATCGGCTGCTCCTGCGGCTGAATCTAAGGCCGCGCGTGCGCGCCTCCACCTTCCTTTATTCACTCCTGAATGGAGAAGGCGGGGAACGCGCGTTAACGAGCCCACGCACAGGGGTAGGGCGACACCCAGTGGTGGCTTTAAAAAGCAGCACTGAGTTTCACTCAGTGCTCAATTATTGTGCTAGCTAGAGCTATTTGTTTTGCTGTGCTTCGTATGTTATCCAGTTTTGACCTTTGGCTTTTGTACCTCGACTTCGCTGCCGTCTCCAGTCCCGACTTTTGGCTTTTGTACCACGACTTCGCTGCTGTCTCCAGCCCTGACCCTTGGTTATTTCATAACGACTACGTATGGGATCCTGCATACTGGGTCCCTCTCCTCAACCCCGACAACTAGCCCCTTTACTTTACATCCTTAGTATAGAGCCTCTTGCGGAATTTTTGAGACAATCGCCCAATATATTTGGCATACAAATTAATTCGGAGTCATTTAAAATTTCTCTTTATGCAGATGACGTAATTTTGTCAATGACGAACTTAGACTCTTCTCTTCCTGCACTCTTTAAAATATTAGATAAATATGGCTTAATTTCCAATTATAAAATTAATCTTGGTAAAACGCAGCTCATCACGACCTGCTTTACGCAAGACGAAATAATTGAGCTTGGGTCCCTGTGTTCACTCGATTGAAATTCACAAACTATAGACTATCTCGGAATTTATATTACAAAAGAATTTCCTTTGCTTATTAATTTTAACTATAAAAAACTAATCAATAAAATAAAAGTACAGCTCTCAAGGTGGAAAAACCTAGAAATCTCTTGGCTTGGCCGAATTCATTTAAAATTCTCTATTTTTTCAGAACAATCCCTCTGAGAGTTCACCCCTCTATCTTGAAATGTATTCAGCAAAACATCGACCATTTTATCTGGCAGCAGAAAAGACCAAGGATAACGAATAACATCTTAACTAGAGGGGGAATATCCTACCCGAGTATTAACAAACTTCATGACGCTACAATGTTGACCAATTATTTGGCTTGGGATAAAAAATGTAATAATTCCCCAAGATGGTTATACATACCATGTATTAGACATGGGGGAATATCCTACCCGAGTATTAACAAACTTCATGACGCTACAATGTCGACCCATTATTTGGCTTGGGATAAAAAAATCTAATAATTCCCCAAGATGGTTATACATACCATGTATTAGACATGGGTCATGAGGAACTTTTGGGCTGACACACTTCAATTGAAAGATATAAAAATCTTGAATCCCATAATATATGACACACTTAAAACATTGCTTAAACTCAAACGAATTATGGGGACAAAAAGATCTCTTATGCCTTCTACCCCAATTGGGGCTATCCGTTACTTTATTATAGATATAATAGTAATAATAATATTAGTGATCAGGTGCTAAATATTATATTATTGGTGAATATTATAAAAAAATAAAAAAATTTATATAGAGAATATATAAAATTATAAATAAGTGATTGTAAATAATGCTGCAAACACTGATGGTATAGCCCCCAAATACCTATAATACTAAAAATATATAGAAAAGTGTTGTGCCTATAATTGTGACAATCAATTGAAAAAAACTATGTGCAATAAAAATGAAAAATAAGTATAAAAATAAAATTGAATAATAATACTTATATTGGTTTTCCAATCGCCATTCGTTGTATCAAAATCGTGTAGAATATGTAGAAACAAAAAAGAAACAAAAGATCATAGTGCTTTCAAAAAATGTAAATGAATCAAGTATATCCTCTATATGGTGTTGCACTCACATGGGAATGAGTAATGAGTTTGCTCTGATTTATTCGAGTATAAAACAAAGGAGTTCCGACTCCATTTTCGTTTATTAGGCTGTTCTCACTGAATCCCTTCTTTCGACGTTTTAACCGTCCATACAGCAGGAGCACGAATCAAACGATACAAAATAGAAAGGCAGGGGGGTGAAGTATAAATGTGTATTTAATATTTAAAAAAAAGTGCAGCATGCTTACATTTAAAAAGCAATCTGTAGCGAGTCTAAATCTCTCCGTTCTTTTCAAGACGGGCAGCTTGCAGATATAGCACGAAAATGATCCAACCACGCAAAAACGCGTTTCACCCAATAGGGCTTCTTCAGTGAGGTGTTGGTTTGTCTTCTCCTCCCTCCTTATATATTAAATCCTGTGTATGACGTGTTAATTGTCTCTCATTGCTTCGTATCAGATGTTAATTGCCCCTTTGTGACATGTTAATTGGCTCTCGTTACATTGTATCCAGTTAAATTGAATTAGATAACAGTAGTACACATAGCGAATCCGCATAAAATAGAATGAATTACTCAATCAATTGAAAGTATAATCATACATTAGTATAAAATATATGATATAGAATTCATTTAAATATACCAGCATATTAAATATTTATGTAATTTACAAAAACTTAGTAATCATAAAGTGCATATGGAGTTAAAACTCTCATGACTTCTTGTACCTTGATTCCATAGTCCATACATAGATATATAGAATCAATAAGAATAAAATGAAAATTAAATAAATATGTACATAAATATAAATATCCATAATATACCATAAATACATATCCAAATGCAGAATAAGAAAAATATATAAGAAAATACATAACAAAATACATATGTATAAATACAATACATAATTAATACAATAAATATTAAATACATTAAATCTCCACAATAACTATCCATTAAAAACTTTTTTAGTCAGATTTGAATGTATATGTATGTTAATAACAATATAAATCCTAAAAAAAAGAGAGAAAAAAAGATGTACATATATTAGATAAAACAAGGATTATTAACAGAGGATCTAATCTAGAAAATTAAATAAATCAAAATCCTGATTTAGATGTTTGGGGTTAAGAGTTTTGAGGTCAAGACCCATTTCATCTCTGTCTGTCCTATTTTTTTCACATAGTCACCCCCTCTCCAATCTCTATTTACAATTTGAATTCCTATGTATGTGAGGCATTTTGGATCGCTTTTGTGATATCTTTTGTGGTATTGGTACAGGGTGATTAGTTTTATTTGTTTTTATTGCTCTGACATGTTCATCTAGTCTTTTATGTAATGAGCGAATGGTTCTGCCTATATATTGTAAGCCACAAGGGCATTGCAATAGGTATATAACTCCCTTGGTGTGGTATGTTATTAGATGTCTAATTTTATATTTTTTTTGTAACACTGGATTCAAAATTTGTAATTGCATCGCTACTCCTAGAGTTTGTGTCCCGACATGTGGTACAATAACCACATTTAAAGAAACGCTTTTGTTTATTTAAAAAATGTTCATTTTGGTACTTTAATGGTAGGGTGTAACTAGAAGTTAAATCGCAACTTAAATTGGGTGCCCCTCTAAATATAACTTTAGGATTTGTTGGGAGTATTTTTTGTAAATCATTGTCTCTCAATAAAAGAGGCCAATGTCGTTTAATTATTTTCTTTATGTCATAATGACATTTATCGAAGTTAAGGACTAAAGGTATCTTTTCTTGATTTCTAGTTATTGTTCTCTCAGTTTTAGGTTGTAATAGATCTTTTTGCTCAAACCCAGAGATTTCCATCAGAGTTTTAGGTCTTGTGGATACCCCTTTTCTAAAAAATCATTTTTAATTTTATTAGCCTGTACTCACATATTTTATTACAGGATGAAATTAGACTTTTAAATAGGGGTTTGAACTTTGCACCCAATAGGAATTTTAACCCCTTCCATGCATTTATTGATGTACAAAAATTTTCTAGGCGCTTAACTTTACAGAAGTTTTTCTTAAATAACCCCACTACACATAGTGATACACCTGCTTGTACAGAATGTAAGCATACTATGCTATCTAAGAAATATCATTTTTATCCAGCTTATTGTAAATCATCAGCTATAGATATTTTCGAAAAATCAGTTGTTGAGATTGTTGGATTTAGGAAAACAACAAGGTATTTTGACTAATCGAGAATATCAATTTTTAAACACATTATACCCACGGACACCAACTTTTTATATATTACCAAAAATTCACAAGGATTTGAACAACCCCCCTGGTCGACCAATAGTTTCTGGGATTGGATCTCTCTCTGCTAATTTATCCCAATATATCGACATATTGTTACTCACCTGTCCTCGGTTCCCACGTTGCCGCAACAGCCGCCACGGAGGAGAGGGAGACCCCCCTCCAACGCATGGCCACCTCCACAGCAGCCGCCACGGAGGATAGGGAGACCCCCCTCCAACGCACGACCACCTCCACAGCAGCCGCCACGGAGGAGAGGGAGACCCCCCCTCCAACGCACGGCCACCTCCACAGCAGCCGCCACGGAGGAGAGGAGATCCCCTCCAACGCACGGCCACCTCCGCAGCAGCCGCCACGAGGGAGAGGGAGACCCCCCTCCACCGCACGGCCACTTCCGCTGACATCCTCCGAGGTGCCGCGCAGGAGAGGCAGACCTCCTGGCTCCGGCGTCCGGCTACTGCGCTCGCCACACTCAAAATGGTCGTGATTCCCGGACACCAGAAGTGATGTCATGAGGGGCTGATGGGAGATTCTGACTTCCTCCGCGGTTCTCCATTTAAACCCCTCAGACCTGTTACACCTTGCCTTCTGATGCCTTGTGCTAGCACCCAGATAGCGTTTACTGTCCTGATTCCTGTGTTTGACCTCGGCTCTCCTGACTACGTTGTTTTCCTGTATCCTGACCTCGGCTTGTTTATCGTATATCCTGATCTACTGAATCCTGACCTCGGCTACGTTTATCGGCTATCCTGCTCTCCGGAATCCTGACCTTGGCTTGTCTGAACTTGTTCTGTCTTGGAGTCCTACCTGACTACGGTGTCTCCTATTTACTTGTACGTGACACATATGTCTTCAACCAATGGTAATTAAAACAAAATCATATCTTAAAGATTCCATGAGTCTTCTAAATTTGTTGAAAGAAATTGAATGGAGAGAGAACTATATATTAGTAACATGTGACATTTCTTCCCTTTACACGAATATCAATCATGATAGAGGTTGTGATGCGGTAAAAAAAAATTTGAATCAGGAGATTTCCATTCCCAGAACACAAACAAATTTTATTATTTCAGCAATTAAGTGGATACTACAAAATAATTATTTTGTGTTTGAGGACATTTTTTTTCTACAGCAACAGGGAACGGCGATGGGCACTCGCTTCGCTCCCAGCTATACAAATCTGTTTATGTGTCGGGTTTAGTAGTCGGAGCCCAATATGCAAGGCTGGAGACGTGGATGAATCAAAAGCGAGGTACCGATAGGGATGAGACGTAAACGAAGTCAGGATAAGCAGAGGTCAGTTCAGGCAGCGAAGGTTCAGACACGAACGATAAGGAAAGCGAAGGGTCAATATCCAATGAAGCAATGATAAGGGAGCACTGATGTATATACGTAGAGAGCACAGTATATCTGAGCAATGAATGAACGAAAGGACACAGATTTATAGGGAGGAGGAAGGGATACTCCCTTTGATGTCCAGATTGACCTGATTCTATACACCTGGGAATATTGTGACTGTGCCTTTAAGAAAAGGCGTTGTATGCGCGCGCGCCACTAGAGGGCGTGCAAGAGAGGGAACGTGTTCTCCGTTTCTGTTGGGACGGCCCTGCAGTTGTGTTCCGGCCGTCCTGAAGATCACCATGCCGGGAAGAAGACCGCGGCATCGTCAACGGCGGGGAGTGAGCAGTTCTGCCATGTCGGACCCCTCTTCGTGCATCGCCATATCGGCGGTGTGGGTCAGAAGGAGGACGCGGCGTGGGACCAAGGTGAGTACCGCGGCGTGGACCTGACATTATGGCACATTGGGAGGAATCATTTGTTTTTTCGCCACATAGCTGGGAAGCGAAACTGATTGCCTATGGTGCTATATAGACTGAATTTGTTCTTCTCTTATCTCAATAATAATGATTGGGGCATTAGCCTAACTATGGAGCAAAGTGCTCAAGAAATTGCTTTTTTAGATCTTCTAATTTATATTAATAACTCAACTTCACACCAAAACACATTTTAAACAAGTAGATGTTAACAGCTATGTCTTATTTAGTAGCGGGCATTATAGCCCTTTGCTAACAGGTATTCCGAAGGGAGAATTAATAAGAGTCAAACGGAACTGTACAAGTGAGGATACATTCGAATTACAGGCTAAAAAATTAAAAATGATTTTTTAGAAAAGGGGTATCCACAAGACCTATAAATAAAACTCTGATGGAAATCTCTGGGTTTGAGCAAAAAGATCTATTACAACCTAAAACAGAGAGAACAATAACTAGAAATCAAGTCCTTAACTTCGATAAATGTCATTATGACATAAAGAAAATAATTAAATGACATTGGCCTCTTTTATTG
The DNA here is from genome assembly GCA_009364415.1 of Spea multiplicata. Classification (NCBI taxonomy): domain Eukaryota; kingdom Metazoa; phylum Chordata; class Amphibia; order Anura; family Pelobatidae; genus Spea; species Spea multiplicata. Next base: position 9,410 of record VKOC01048208.1, on the reverse strand, counting down.
AGAGACAATGATTTACAAAAAATACTCCCAACAAATCCTATTTATATTTAGAGGGGCACCCAATTTAAGTCGCGATTTAACTTCGGGACACAAACTCTAGGAGTAGCGATGCAATTACAAATTTTGAATCCAGTGTTACAAAAAAACAATATAAAATTAGACATCTAATAACATGCCACACCAAGGGAGTTATATACCTATTGCAATGCCCTTATGGCTTACAATATATAGGCAGAACCATTCGCCCATTACATAAAAGACTAGATGAACATGTCAGAGCAATAAAAACAAATAAAACTAATCACCCTGTACCAATACATTTTGCCAGATATCACAAAAGCGATCCAAAATGCCTCACATACATAGGAATTCAAATTGAAAATAGAGATTGGAGAGGGGGTGACTATGTGAAAAAAATAGGACAGACAGAGATGAGATGGGTCTTTGACCTCAAAACTCTTAACCCCAAAGGTCTAAATCAGGATTTCGATTTATTTAATTTTCTAGATTAGATCCTCTGTTAATAATCCTTGTTTTATCTAATATATGTACATCTTTTTTTCTCTCTTTTTTAGGATTTATATTCTTATTAACATACATATGTATTTTATATATTTACAGATACATTCAAATCTGACTAAAAAAGTTTTTTTATGGATATTTATTGTGGAGATTCAGTGTATTTAATATTTATTGTATTAATTATTTATTGTATTTATACATTGTATGTATTTTTTATGTATTTCCTTATATATTTTTCTCTTTCTGCATTTGGATATGTATTTATGGTATATTATGGATATTTATATTTATGTACATATTTATTTAATTTTATACTTATTGATTCTATATATATATATATATATGTATGGACTATGGAATCAAGGTACAAGAAGTCATGAGAGTTTTAACTCCATATGCACTTTATGATTACTAAGTTTTTGTAAATTACATAAATATTTAATATGCTGGTATATTTAACTGAATTCTATATCATATATTTTATACTAATGTATGATTATACTTTCAATTGTTTGATTAATTCGTTCTATTTTATACGGATTTGCTATGTGTACTAATGTTATCTAAATCAATTTAACTGGATACAATGTAACGAGAGCCAATTAACACGTCATAAGGAGGAAATTAACATTTGATACAGTGTAACGAGAGCCAATTAACATGTCACAAAGGGGCAATTAACATCTGATACGACGCAATGAGAGACAATAAACACGTCATACACAGGATTTAATATATAAGGAGGGAGGAGAAGACAAACCAACACGTCACTGAAGAAGCCCTATTGGGTGAAACGCGTTTGAGTGGTTGGATCATTTTCGCACTATATCTGCAAGCTGCCCGTCTTGAAAAGAACGGAGAGATTTAGACGAGCTACATATTGCTTTTTAAATGTAAGCATGCTGCACTTTTTTTAAATATTAAACACGCATTTATACTTCACCTCCCTGCCTTTCTATTTTGTATCGTTTGATTCGTGCTCCAGCTGTATGGACGGTTAAAACGTCGAAAGAAGGGATTCAGTGAGAACAGCCTGATAAACGAAAATGGAGTCGGAACTCCTTTGTTTTATACTCGAATAAGTCAGAGCAAACTCCTAGTACAACACCATATAGAGGATATACTTGATTCATTTACATTTGTTGAAAGCACAATGATCTTTTGTTTCTTTTTTGTTTCTACATATTGATACACGATTTTGATACAACGAATGGAGATTGGAAAACCAATATAAGTATTATTATTCAATTTTATTTTTATTCTTATTTTTCATTTTTATTGAACATTATTTTTTTCAATTGATTGTCACAGTTATAGGCGCAACACTTTTCTATATATTATTAGAGATATAGACCTGACCAGATGGCAAGGATGCGGCATCTCCTGCATTGGAAACCTGTTAAATCAAGATACCACTGTGCCCTTTCCCCAGATATGCAAATCTTTTTCTCTACCACCATCTGAACTATTCTCTTTTTTGAGGATTAAAAATCGTATTAATCAGGTGGGAATTGGTAGGAATACGGAACTAGAACATTAGCTAACAACACACACAAAAAAAGAAACAAATCTCAAGTTCATCTAAACGTTTATTATCTATGCAAAAAGATGAGAAAGATCCACCAATCCTGAAGTGGGAAAGTGAGCTAGGTTTCGAGTTTTCCTTGGATCAATGGCGTCAGGCCTTGGTTCTCACAAGAAAGCACGTTCACTCAATAAACTTAATAGAGACTTATATTAAGATAATCTATAGATGGTACCTGGTTCCAACTAGACTCAATAAAATCAGTAGTACACATCCTGTCGCGGTCCCGGGTCCGGTCGCGGTCCCGGGGTCTCAGGTGCGGCGATCCGCTCGCGGGTTACGGAGACCCGAGTTGGAGAGCTCGGGCTCCGTCTGCGGCTTGCGGACGTCCGCACGTAAGTGCGGTAGGGCCCCGAATTACCGGTCTCCCTGCACTGACGATCGGCAACCCGATCGCCGGTGCAGGAAGTAGGAAGGCAGGTCTGGGGATTCAGCAGCGATCACTGCTCGCTGCCTTAGGAATCCCCAGAGAAGTTTACTTACCGGTTCGCCGGTCTCCACTGGGGGCGCAGCCAATTCTCACGGCTGGAGCCGTGAGTCTGGACGTCTTAGGGCACGCCCCTGACGCTCTATTGGGGGCGTGGCCTTTTAGTGGCGCCAGATTTAAAAATCCTGTAGATCTGTCCACAGGCACCCTGTTGTGGTCTTTACCCTGAGTTGTTTGGAGTTTGCTTTATTGCTATTTGGTTGACCTGTGGATTTCCTGACTACCCTCTTGCCTGCTGATTTTGTACCTCTGCCTGTGATTATCGTTACCGACCCCTGGCTCATCTGACTACCCGTTTGGTGTACCTGACCCTTGGCTTGTCTTACTACCTGCATCGTGTACCTGACCCCTGGCTTGGCTGACTACCCGCATCGTGTACTTGACCCCTGGCTCCTCTGACTACCTGCATCGTGCATCTGACCTCGGGCTGTTTATATTTATATATCTGCGGCTTTTGCACCTCGCTGCAGCAGCTCAGTATCTACCATTCTCAGCTATCACGGCGGCTTATCTCACTGTTGGGATCATCCTGAGTTCCTGGGGATTCCTTATTCTGAAGATCTCCTGCGGTGAGTGCCTTTGGTGCTAGCATACGTTACATCACAACAGGGTCATGGATCCCTCTGAGCTTGGCAAGGTGCTGTCGTCCCATAGTCAGATTTTGGACTCCCATGAAGCTAGATTCACGAATATGCAAGATACACTGGATCATATGGCCAGAGCCCTGCAGGTTCTGGTTGTCAGGTCTGACCCGGCATCCGGAGGCCCTGCCTCGTCTTCAGCCTCAGACACAGCTTCCCCAACCATGATGTCGGGATCTTCTCAAGCTACAGTTCCTCTTAAATTACCGTCTCCGAACAGATACAGCGGGGAACCAGAATCATGCCGTGGATTCTTAAATCAATGTTCGATTCAGTTTGAACTCACCCCTCATATGTTTGCCTCTGAAAAAGCGAAAGTGGGCTATATCATTTCTTTGTTATCGGGTAAAGCTTTGGCCTGGGCTTCGCCGTTATGGGAAAAAGACTCTCCTAAAGTTTATAACAGTGCTTCGTTCATTTCAGCGTTTCGTAGAACCTTTGATGTTCCCGGAAAAGCAGACACAGCCTCGTTGTCATTACTACACTCTTCTCAAGGCTCCCACTCAATTGCGGAATACGCAATTGAATTTAAGACTTTGGCAGCAGAGGTGAATTGGTCGGATGAGGCTTTAATTGCAGCATTTTATGACGGACTATCTGAGCGTCTTAAGGATGAACTGTCTACTAGAGATTTGCCTGATGACCTAGAAGATTTTGTTTCTTTGGCTCTGAAATTGGATAGTCGCATTCGTGAGAGACAATCGCAAAGAGCTAAAAGAGTTGAATACAGATCCTGTCTTCAGTTACCCTCCAGCCCACCCCCTAGACCCTCGTCACCTGTTTTACCTCCTGAAGAGCCGATGCAACTGGGAGCTACTAAATTGTCGTATACGGAAAAGAATCGTCGTTGGGCAGAAGGGTTATGTCTATATTGTGGCAAGAAAGGTCATTTTGTTCGAACCTGCCCCAACAAGCCGGGAAACTACCGTGCCCAGTCGAAGTAAAGGGGCCTTGTCTGGGTGAGCATATTTTAGCCCCTAAATTTAAAGATTGTTTTCATGTTCCTGTGTCCCTGGAATGGGGTGGGGTGAAGATTTCTTCATCAGCGATGATTGACTCTGGAGCTGCTGGCTCCTTTATTGATAATAATTTTGCTCTCCTGCATAAGATTCCTCTTGTCAATGTATTTCCACCTATCGCCATTTCTGCCATTGATGGTCGACCGTTATAACCTTCGTTCATTACACAACAAACTACTACCATACTACTCTCCGTGGGATTATTACATCAAGAAACCATATCATTTCATGTCATTTCGTCTCCTGCATGTCTGGTTATTTTAGGCCTTCCTTGGCTTCGGCTTCATAATCCCTCAATTAACTGGTGTTCCGGGGATATCCTGGGATGGGACCAGAAATGTTCTACCCAATGTCTTTCTAGAGCTGTTTCCAGGACAACCTCCATTCGATCTATATCATCTACAGCGGTGCCTTGGGTTTATCAGGATTACCAGGATGTATTTGATAAAAAACAGGCTGAAGAATTGCCTCCTCACAGACTGTACGACTGTCCTGTTGAATTGCTGCCAGGCACTATGCACCCACGGGGTCGTACCTATGCCTTGTCTTTACCGGAGTCACAGGCGTCAGAAGAATATATCAAGGACAATTTGAATAGGGGATTCATACGTAAATCTACCTCCCCTGCCGGAGCAGGTTTTTTTTTCATTACTAAAAAAGATGGAGGCTTACGACCATGCATTGACTATAGAGGACTGAATCGTATAACTATTAAAAACAAATATCCGCTTCCTCTCATTCCGGAACTTTTTGACCGCTTACGTGGCTCTACTGTTTTTACGAAACTAGACCTTCGCGGGGCATATAACTTAATACGTATTCGAGAAGGTGACGAGTGGAAAACGGCCTTCAATACTAGAATGGGGCACTACGAGTATACGGTTATGCCCTTCAGACTCTGTAGCGCTCCCGCGGTGTTTCAGGAATTCATCAATGATATATTTCGTGATATTTCTCTCCAATTCGTCATTGTCTACCTGGACGACATCCTGATTCACTCACCAGATCTTCAATCACACCGTTCCCATGTTCGGGTTGTTCTACAGCGCCTTCGTCACAACAGACTGTATGCTAAACTCGAAAAATGTTTGTTTGAAGCTGCCAGTGTTCCGTTTCTGGGATTCATAATTTCTGCAGCAGGATTTGAGATGGATCCCAATAAGTTGTCGGCCATCTCCGATTGGCCTCAACCTCAAGCTTTACGTCCCCTGCAAAGGTTTTTAGGATTTTCTAACTATTACAGGAAGTTCATTAAAGATTTCTCTAAAATTGTACATCCCCTGACCACCATGACGAAGAAGGGTGCCGACTGTAAAAACTGGTCTGCTGAATCCATTAGTGCTTTTACTCTCCTTAAAAAAGCTTTCGCATCTGCTCCTGTATTATGACATCCGGATGTCACTAAGCCTTTTGTCGTGGAAGTGGATGCCTCAGAGATTGGGGTAGGGGCTGTGCTTTCTCAAAGGAAGGACTTTAATGCAAAACTTCACCCGTGTGCTTATTTTTCGAAGAAATTTTCTCCTGCGGAGATGAATTATGATGTGGGCAACCGTGAGCTTTTGGGTATCCTGTTAGCACTCCAGGAATGGAGGCATCTTTTAGAAGGGGCAAGGAATACCATCACTATTCTGACTGATCATAAAAATCTAGAATACCTTAGTCACGCCAAAAGGCTTAATCCCAGACAAGCTAGATGGTCTTTGTTCCTCTCTAGATTCAATTTTCTCATCTCTTACCGTCCCGGGTCTAAGAATATTAAGGCCGATGCCTTATCTAGACAGTTCGCATCCGATACTGACAATATGTCTCAACCTCAACCTATTATCTCCCCATCTCAGATTATTGCGTCAGTTTCTACTCATGTGTATTCGCCGATGTATGCACGTATTCTTAAAGCGCAAACCAAAGTACCCGTCCATAGTAAATGGCCTATGGGTTCTCTGTTTGTTCCGGCTTCTGACCGACTTAAAGTTTTATCCTGGGCACATTCGGCTCTCCCGGCAGGTCACCCTAGTGCTCGGCGTACGCTGGAAATTATTGGAAGACAGTTTTGGTGGCCTGAGATAAGGTCGGATTGTGTCGATTATGTTGCGTCTTGTCACCCATGTGCCACAGCTAAAGCATCTCATTCTAAGCCTTCCGGGTTGCTTCTACCTTTACCTGTTCCCTCTCGTCCTTGGACCCATTTAGCCATGGATTTTATCGTTGACCTCCCTCCCTCCGAAGGGAATACTGTTATATGGGTTGTAGTTGATCGTTTTTCTAAAATGGCGCACTTTGTTCCTCTCCCTAAATTACCTTCGGCTCCTGATTTGGTTCCTATTTTTGTTGATAACGTGGTTCGTCTACATGGTATTCCTATGCAAATAATTTCTGATAGGGGGGTGCAATTTACGGCATTGTTCTGGAAAACCTTTTGTTCCTCATTAGGGATATCCCTAGCCTATTCCTCAGCATATCATATTCCAAAAAAGTCAGAAATTCGGTGTTTTATTTGGTTCACTGGAAGGGATATGGTCCGGAAGAGAGGTCCTGGGTTAAATCTAAAGATTTATATGCCCCTGCGTTACTCCGGTCATTTCACCTCAAATATCCCACCAAGCCTGGGACATTACGGCCATCGGCCGGCCTTCGAGGAGGGGGTAATGTCGCGATCGCGGTCCCGGGTCCGGTCGCGGTCCCGGGGTCTCAGGTGCGGCGATCCGCTCGCGGGTTACGGAGACCCGAGTTGGAGAGCTCGGGCTCCGTCTACGGCGGGCGGACGTCCGCACGTAAGTGCGGTAGGGCCCCGAATTACCGTTCTCCCTGCACTGACGATCGGCAACCCGATCGCCGGTGCAGGAAGCAGGAAGGCAGGTCTGGGGATTCGGCAGCGATCACTGCTCGCTGCCTTAGGAATCCCCAGAGAAGTTTACTTACCGGTTCGCCAGTCTCCACTGGGGGCGCAGCCAATTCTCACGGCTGGAGCCGTGAGTCTGATGGACGTCTGAGGGCACGCCCCTGACGCTCTGTTGGGGGCGTGGCCTTTTAGTGGCGCCAGATTTAAAAATCCTGCAGATCTGTCCACAGGCACCCTGTTGTGGTCTTTACCCTGAGTCGTTTTGAGTTTGCTTTATTGTTATTTTGGTTGACCATTGGATTTCCTGACTTCCCTCTTGCCTGCTGATTTTGTACCTCTGCCTGTGATTATCGTTACCGACCCCTGGCTCATCTGACTACCCGTTTAGTGTACCTGACCCTTGGCTTGTCTTACTACCTGCATCGTGTACCGGACCCCTGCTTGGCTGGACTACCGTTTGTGTACCTGACCCTTGGCTTGTCTTACTACCTGCATCGTAGTACCCGACCCCTGGCTCGGCTGACTACCCGTTTAGTGTACCTGACCCTTGGCTTGTCTGACTACCTGCATCGTGCACCTGACCCCGGGCTGCTTATATATCTGCGGCTTTTGCACCTCGCTGCAACTCAGTATCTACCATTCTCAGTTATCACGGCGGCTTCTCTCACTGTTGGGATCATCCTGAGTTCCTGGGGATTCCTTATTCTAAAGATCTCCTGCGGTGAGTGCCTTTGGTGCTAGCATACGTTACACATCCAAGCAGATGTTGGCGTTGTCTCTCCCATACAGGCACATTTGCCCATATTTGGTGGGAGTGCCCGCAACTACTAAATTTAAGATATAACCTTTTGCAATTACTTGGCTCACTTTTCCACTTTCAGGACCAACTAGACCCACATATGTTCCTTTTCCATCTGGGACTTGAGAAATATCATCTAAACCATAGAATTTTAATTATCCATGTATTTATGGCCGCAAAAATATGCATAGCTAGAAATAGGAGACAGGCAGGCCTATTTGACTGGGGATCTGTTATTAATCAAACTAATCATCACTACTTACTGAAAAGAGAATATTACATTAAAATCAACAAGCTCGATAAATTCGACAATAATTCGACTATTTGGATAGTGTCTGATCATTTTCAGACCGACTGAAGCGACTCGGGGAATCTTGGGGAGGAGATGAGCTCCTTCCACCAAAACCAGCACCTGTTATATAAATGTTCTTTTCCCCTGGAAGCCCACGCTAACTCTTCCATATGGGAAATAAAGTTCATTCTGCTGATCCATGCCTGTATTGGAGGAGCGTCACAACACCTCCAAAAGCAGGGTATAACTGCCTTGGCCGCGCTTAGAATATGGTATGTCACAGAGTTTTTATAAACAGTGATGTATGATGTAAGAGGGCCGCCTCAGGGGTCAGTGTATAGTCTGGGTCGCCTATGTCCCGGAGTACCTTTTCCAAAAGTTTCCAAAAAGGGGTAATCAAGGGGCATGCCCAACATATATGCAAGATGGTGCCTGGGCCATCCTCACACCTCATGTAAATTCATGTAAAGCATGTGAGGTGCGGTACCATCGGATTAATAGTTTATAGGAGGTTTCTTGAATTTTGATTTATATAGCGCCTTTATGTATCAATCTAATAATTTTATCCCATTCCTCCTCTCCAGAGATATGTGGAAAGTCTAGTTTCCAGAGAGCAAAAAAGTATGGCTTAGTGGATGACTCGAGAGTAAGGAGGATGGAATACAGCGCAGAGACCAGGTGGGGCGGTTCCGTCTTAGATGTGCACAGGCATTCAAAGTCAGTCAGGAGTCTGTGATAATGTGCATGCCGTGGTAAGGAGGAAATCAAGTGTTTTAATTGTGTGTAGAAAAAAACGTCTTGCGGGCGCGGCCTGGATGCACCAAGCAGGACTTGTAGGGGTTTTCCCCGGAGCTTTGTTAACATTAACTTTCTTTAGTTGCTGCAGCACCTTGTTCTGAGCCATCCAATCACAGTTTGACTGAAAACATTTTTCAGTAGTCCTATGTATATCCATTGCCATAGGTTCCTCCTCAATATATAGTGTATATAAGTTTCTGCTTTTTCCTGGTCCTCCTTAATCAACACTCCCATTTCTGTTTTTAATGAACTTACGTTTTTGTTTTTTTTTTTTAGAATTTACGTACTTAAAGAATTTTTTTCGGGTTAGTTTTGCTCTCTTTGGCAATCACTCTCTCATTTTCTAGTTTAGCCCATCTAATCAGCTTTTTGCATGCTTTATTGGCTTCCTTATATCTTATATAGGATGCCTCTGATTCATCTGATTT
>VKOC01048206.1:0-20279 GCA_009364415.1 Spea multiplicata | reverse complement strand
TGAAGTTCACTTACCTTTAGGAGTCCTGCGGTGAGGGTGCAAGGCCTCTGCCTCCCAGCTCTGCCACTGTATGGAACAGTATAGAGTGATGGGAGTTATGATGTACTTTAGAGCAAAATTATATAATGAAAAAGACATTGGAAATGGTACAGCATAACACCCATCACTCTCACACATTTACCAATCCACACATATCAATCCACACATATACCAATCCACAAATATACCAATCCACTCTCATTTTCACTGAATGCTTTCCTACCTTTCCTCTTTTCTCCTTGCAGCATTTAGGTCCTTTTCCTGCTCTTCGCTCCTCTTCTTCTATCTTCTTCCAGTTCAGAGGGCATGGACGGCGGTGGGCGCGGCTTCAGTGTTATGCGCCGGGATCTGACAACAAACCCCGGCACACAGGGGGGGTGTCCTCTCTGGAGGCGTGCCGGGTGCCGGCAAGTTGGCACCCCCCTGATGAGCGGCACCTGGTGCGGACCACCCCCACCCCCCGTTAGGTACGCTACTGCCATATTTGTCCGATTATAGGTGTAACGGACAGGAATGGTCAGGATCAGTAGCTGAGGATCCACAGTGTTTACTCAAAGGTATATCTTTATCTAGTATTTAAATTAGTTTGATGATCTGAACCATTTTGTGTGACAAATATGCAAAAATACAAGAAATCGAGAAGGGTTAAATACTTTATCACAGCAGTGTATAAAAATGGAAAATGGGTCTTAATACATCCTGAGTTGGTGGGAGCAGGATTTTGTGTTACATTAGTCTAGCCGGTATTACTGAAAGTATTCAGTGAATGTAATTTCATTCTGTGCTACTAAACTTTATTCCGTGATCCCGTATTCGTAACTTGTTTCTGTTCTGGCCTTTGTTTTTAACCATAGAAAGGCATTACAATTTCCTTCCCCGTAAGAAGGAAACTGCTAGTTTCTTTTTCTCTCTGCTACCATGCTCTTGGGGCCTTCAATCCGCACAATGGCCATTGTACTTAAAATAATCAGCGTTCTATGATATCAGCTCGAAATGTAGGCCTTTTCAGAAAGACTGGCGGAGTTTACATTCCAGGGAATCCCTCCCGAACAGTTGGAGACAGGAGGGGCTCACAATTTTTCCGAGGGCATCCTTGAAAAACAATTGCTCTTTAAGATTTTATGCTTCCTGAAGCTGGCGCCAGTGTATTTTTAAAGAGACAACAATGCCTTATCTAACAAGCACTAATTGAAAATTATTTATTATATATAGCTTTAGTGATCACACATTCTTAGCATCTTGGAAGTGATATGCTTGACCAAGAAAGAATTGTAGGGCATCTTATGTCTGCCTGATTTACTTATTTAATTACATGAAATAAATATTCAACAACATAGAACAAATAAAACAGTGCAAATCCAAACATGTAAATGTAATACATGAACCCTTTTATCAAACAAATATTTCCCACCGTAATGTTGAGAGCCTTTCCAATACTTTTTAATACAGACGATATTGATACCATTTTTAGATCCATAATATGTTTTTTTTTTCTCTGCATATTTAAAGTGATTAATTTCATAGATGAGATACAACTATACACTATATGACAAATAGTATGTGAACATCTGTATGAGCTTGTTGGACATGCCATCCCAAATGAGTGTGCGTGGTCCACCGCTTCATGGCTGAGCTGTTAATCATCGACGTTTCCACAACAATAGCACTTAGCACGGACCAGGGTAGATCTGACAGGCCAGATATTTCACAAACTGGCTTGTGGCAAAACTGATATTGTCAGGATGTGGGGGAATGGACCACAGCGCAGTGAGATACCAAACACAGGAGATTCCGTAGTGGTTCAAAAGGGTATTATTCCACAAAAGTCAGGCATATACTGGAAGCAATGTTGTAATACAAGCCGTAGTCAGGGGTTATAGAAATACACATATCTTAAAAAATGTGTATTTTGTAAAAATGCATATGGATAAAAAAAGTAGTAGTAGGAACTACTTTTTTATCCATATGCATTTTTACAAAATACACATTTTTTACTTGTATATCATTCTCCACATACATTATAGCCAGTACTAAATTTGTATTGTTAAATTTTCTACACCTCTTGGACATACTATGTTTCACTTCATGTTTCATATAATATACTGAAGGGTCTTCGTCCCGACGGGGGAGACACATGGCCCACTGGGTATATAAATTCTTGTTCATTTTTATACATATGTCTTAACATTATATTACATCTTAAACTAAAAACTCTTTCATTTCTTCTATTCCCATCACCATTCTCAATCCACTTTCATCTGTGGGTTCTTCCCGGCACCTGGTTTCGTTTTCCGATATAAATAAACATACCACTTGATCGGATGTTTTACATAACTCTTTATTTTTATGTCTGTTCCCACGCCTGCGATCTATATCTGCGGCTCGCCAATACGGGCTGCTACCAGTCCTTATGAAGTTATGAAAGAGAATGAAGAGGCTTTCATCCCACACCGCCTCTCGCCCATCTGATACGATGAACTTTATTCGGATGCGCCAAAAGAGACAGTGAACGGACTCATGAAGACGGAAAGACAGAGCGTGATGACGCAGATATAGGAGGACAGCACCCGGGGTTTTAAAAACTGTCAACAACGAGACGAGACACAGACTTACCTTGATTTCTCCTGAGGAAGCCGACACTTGCTCGGCGAAACGCGTTGAGATATACACGGAATTTCTACTACAGAACTTACGGACTTTTATATACGGACTCTCTACTGATCTTCTACCCTGAAGGATATTTTCCTACCGCTTTTATGCATGGCCTAATTGTTATGCCAACTTGTTTGTGAGGGATTTTACCTCTATCTATTAAACTATTATCAGCATTTATTGCACTATTTGCGGTCTTCTCTTTATGTTACAGACCCTTAAGAAGACATCACATTTTCATTGTCTGACGAGCTGGTTTTCTAATCACATTTGTGAGTGCAACTAATACCTATACAGTATTCCCCTTGTTGGGATATATTACACTATTATTATCTTTATTTTTTTCTCCACATGTCCATGCGCCCCTACATCTGATACATATGAGGACTCTACAAGCCAGGAAATGATCAATGCACCTGACCGGGACGTAGCCGCAAATTTATGGAAGTATACAGTGGTTAGGAATCGCGGTGATGCATCACTACGGACACCCATTGTCCCACCAGGTTGCTCTTTTGAGGTTACATTAGCTTGTGGTGGGCAACACTCGGTGGTGGTTACAGAGAGGGAGCTTGTTTGGGAACCCTGCCTCTTCAATGACTTGGTCTAAGTGTCTATTGCCAACTGTCAAAGGTTTGCAGGAAAATTAATGCACCTGGACAAGGCATCTGCAATAGTATAGTTGACTCCTGGCACATGCGTAGCCTTAAAACAGATATTGTGCCTCATGTATAATAAGACCAAATGCCTAATGAGCCTGATGACTGGAAGAGATGGTAATGACAGGTTGTAAATGGCATGCACGACACTCAGATTATATGTCCAAAACACAACAGACTTTTTGGCCAAGCTAGTCCACCAAATTTCCAAAACTACAAAGGTGGGGAACAAATTAATAAATGTCAAATTCTTGGTGAGCCTCTGGGGGTGCCAATCGGCTGGCCATTTCTCAGCGCACCATTTGCCAGCCAGGAATGTTCCAAAACCTACTGAACCTGCTGCATCAGTAAACCATTGTAAATCTGCACTGGACTCTTACTTCTCAACCCCCAATCTAACTTTTTTTAAATTGTACAGAAACTGGTCCCAGACTGCCAGGTCTAGTTTTAGCTGCTTGGTCTCTCCAGTCCATGAATGAATTTTTTGATCACCTTACATACAAAATTCAACACACCTAGTAGGGAATGGAGTTTGCAAAGGGAAATTTTTATTTTTACTCATTGCTTGGGTAACTAGCAGCTTAACTTTACATTGTTAGCTGGTAGCCTGCATTCTCTCTGCACAGTGTTTTCTCTGTCACCACGGGCACAAGTCTAGTAAGGCAGATAACCCAACCACATCCCTGTGTCCCTGGAGGGCCAATAATCAGGATATTGTCCAGGTAGTAGGGTATTGATAAGCCGGATCTGTTTTGCTGTTCCTAATGCAAAAACATGCTAAATGTATGTGCATTGGCGTTATCGCTCATGCATATGTGTTCTCTGCACCTGCTAGCTCTGCTCCAACTGAGACGTCTTTGCGCTTGCTTTTACCCTTTTTACGATTAGCTTGTTTAACATAACATTAGTCCCTGTATGACAATTCTGATGCAGATAATTGTGTATTGCAAACTGACTCACAGAGGCTGTCTCCAGGTTGAACTTGTGTAGAGTGGCAACAAATTTTCTGTCCCGGTACTGTTGTCTTTTTTTGCACCATTGTCAGGCTCATAATATTGCAGCCCTTAACTGGATGTTGGAGGGCCAATTCCAGAACAATTGTGCCTGGAATGGAGAGCTCTGATTCAGCTAGAACTGTGGGAATATGCCGTATAAAATTTGTACAGCTGCCAAGGCAAGATCCTGCCCACGCCAGAACAGCTCTTTGGGGAGCTTTGATTGATGAGATGGGAGCCCACAGAGGAGAAAGCAGTCGAACTGAAGCAGTTGGTGGCGAAGGAACTCAAGCTCAGGGACCAATACAGAGCATTGTATTGGGCTGCAGGCCAGCAGGAGTCAAATTTGGAAAGCCACTATTCTCCGGAAGGTGAGGACTTGGATTGGGAGGCTTTTGTAGAGAAAGAAGACTTTGGTAGCTCAAAATGCTATAGATTTTGGGAGCTGTTTGCATAACGCGAGGAAATGCTGTTGCTTTCCCAGGATCTAACCCTGGCAGCCGACTTGGAAGTGCTGGTCTACAGGGAATGGCACCTAGAGATTGGACTACTTGCATCTGATGGAAGGCAGCTTCTCCATGGCAGCTGGCCTCTACCCCACATCTGCAATGGCTACAGGGAACCGGGGAGATGCGGCACCCGACCAGAGAGGGGTCTTTAGAACCGGGGTTTACCCAGTCACAGCTATGGAAATCCAGCCTGGCTACTGTCGCTCAGAGTCCTGTGTTGTATCACATCTCCGTCTTCGTTGATACACTGGGATTGATGCTGCTCCCTCAGGACCCTAAAATAGTGACTCTTTGTCTGATGGAGGTTGATACGATTATACTCCTGATTGGCCTGATGGAGAACAATGTGTTTTTTGCTATGACTATTGTATGTAAAAAAATGTTTAAATACTGGTGTGTTTTCAATAAAACTCAGTCCTTGTTGCAACATCATATGAACAAGTTGAGGGTAAGGGGGCATACCCCAATTGGGGGTTAGGGGATATATGGGGGTGGAGGGGTGGTTGAGGTAGCTGAAGGGCAAATTGGGACTAATTGTTTGACTGGGCAATTAGGGAGCTGACATAATCAAAGGTATTTGTGGGTCTGAAGCAGCTGAAGGGGACTTTTGAGGGCTGAAGTGTCTGATGAGAGCAGATCGGAGGCTGAAGAGGACTGTCGGAGGTCAGAGGGGGGCTAAAGGGAGCAGGTGAGGGTGTGGATGTAGGCTCAGGTGGCTGAAGGGTGCAAATGAGGAAATAAAGAAAGGTTGCCTAAAGGGGCAAGTGGGGTGGCTGAAGGGGCAGTACGTGTCTAAAGTGGCTGAAGAGAGCAGTTGGAGAGTGAGGGATCATATGGAAGGCTGAGGTGGCTGAGATCACATGGGAGACTGAGGTGGCTGAGGGGAGATTTGGGGGTTGAGGTGGCTCAACATGCCTGAAAACACTCCATGCGCCTGACCAGAACCTAGCCGCCACACAGTTCCATTGATTTGCGGAGATGCCTGCTGCCTCGCTACGGACACCTGTTGTCCTACCATTTTCCTCTTTTGGGGTTACACTATGCTTGTGGTGGGCAACACTCGGTGGTGGTAATGGAGAGGGAGCTCATTTGGAACAGGAGCAGGGCCCTCCTCACCTGTTTTCTCACCATTGTAAAGTGCTACGGAATTTGATGGCGCTATATAAAACAATAAATAAAAATAATACGCTATGCTTGTGGTGGCAACACTCTCAGTGGTGGTAATGGAGAGGGAGTTTGTGACAGAACCTTCCGTCACTGGGGCTTTTGGAGGCCTGCTGCCTGCTGTTATATGTTTTACCACATTTCCTACTCAGAGACTCAGAACTGTAAATGCCAGCTGGACATCCTGGTGTAAGAAGAAGGCTGATTATCTGCGTTGTGAAGAAATGGGTATTAATGTGGTAGGTGCTAGGTTTCCTGCCATTCGCTGTCTTTTGTAATGTCAGGATATATGTGTGTGTGTGTTTTACCACAATATGAGTTCTGCCTTGTTATTGGGGTAAGCCTCAGTGCTGTCATTGTAAGGACAGTAAAGAACTGTATTACTAAGTTACACTGCCACCGAGGCTCCTGAGCGGCTATTCAATCTGATGATCCAAGTCTTGTATTCCTGGTGACTATGGGCAGTAGGAAGCAACTTCTGGAGGGGTGTATCCAGTCGGGGTACCGGCTGTTCCTGTCACAGAGCTCATTTGGGAACCCTGATTTTATTACCAATCTTTAGGACTGGGGTTTACCCAGTCGCAGCTATGGAACTGCACGGAATATTCCTGGGGCATTTCTGCTGCTGTCGCTCAGGGTCCTGAGGTTGGTTTGAGTTGCTTTTTTGACCATAACATACTCGGACCCTGTGTTCTTCATTGGTACCCTGGGATTGATGCCGCTCCCTCTGGATCACCATGAAATAGTGACTCTGTCGGGTGGGCATTGCTGGCCATTGAACTGTGTGGAGGTGCCGGGCTGTCTGGTAGTTGATGGAATTAAACCTCTAATTCTATGGTGTATGCAGTACATATCTGTTCTGCCTCCAATAAACTGAGTGCTGTTTTCACCTCTGTATGAGTGCTGTCTGATACTTGGAGTGGGCTGCTGCCTGACGCTTGTTCTGTCTGACGCTGAAGGGGTTAATCGCTGGGGTCCCGGCAGGACTCCAGTTACTCTTTGCATTCTCTCTGTCAGCCAATTTTCAATCCAAATACATACATTTGCCCCTGAGCTCATTTCTGACAATTTGTATAGTATCAAATGCCTTAGCAAAGTCCAAGTAACTCTACTGCAACACCTAGATCTAAATGTTTACTGACTTTTTCATAGAATGCTATTAAGTTTGGTCTTTCATAAAACAATGTTGACTGATGAAACTAATGAGGTTCTGATTCAAAATGTATTCTTGAATGTATGCTTTTAGCGACCCCTCTTAATAATGTGCCTGATACAGATGTCAAGCTCACTGGCATGTAGTTGCCTGAAATTATTATCCCTTTTTAAAAATCGGCACCCCATCTGCCTTGCATCAGTCTGTTGGCACTATGCCTGAACAGGAAAAAAAATCACTGAAGATCAAAAATAACAATCTGGACAGAATTAGGTTTAGCTCCTTAAGTACCATTGGGTGTACAATCTGGCCCTGGAGCCTTGTCTACCTTAACTGTGTTTAATTGCTCAAGCATTTCTTACTGAGCCAATCCCATGTTTGTCCCATACAACGATACTGTAAAATCAGCCAGCAGAGGATCGCTCATCGGTTCTTCCTTTGTGTAAACAGAAGACAAAAATGATTTAAAATATCTACTTTCTCTCTTTCCTCACTAACCAACATTTTCCGCTTTTTGCTTTTTTCTGTTGGCATCTTATAAATGATGCTGCTTTTATAATGTTTGTATTCAATTTTCTTGTTTTTTTATTCCTTGTCTCACTGGTAACTAACTTTGGTTTTAATTTACTTTTTTTTTCTATTTGTTTCTCAAAGTTATACATTGACATGTGTAATTATGTAATATGTGCTTAAAGATATTTAATTTGCCTTCTATGTTTTGTCCAGGAAACAATCCATCCCAGTCCATGTGTTCAGTTGTTTTGGTGGAGTAGTTACCAACTTGCTTCTCATAGCTAATTATTACCAGATCCAGACAGACATTCATTCTGGTTGAGGTCTCTACTAATTGCGACATTTGTAGTTTAGCATATTCAGAAACTAAGCTACCATTAGCTGAACTAGTTGTTCCACAATTTTAATCTATATCTGGGTGATCGATATCTGGGTGATTAAAAATCTCCTATGATTAAAACTTGACCTGGATTTGCAATTTGCCATAAAACCTGGTCCTCCCTATCAATGTTAAGGTTTGGCCGCTTGTTGTATATACCTACAAGTAATGCTAATCTCTAACCATAGTGCCTCAATATTAGTACTTACGCACACATTCCTTAATACTGGGCTTTAATTTAGGGTTCACATATGATAATATAATATAAAAATTTGTATTTACTTTTAAAATGTGAGTAACTTTGTAAGTTAACATACCTGTTAATAATAATGTTTTATCCCACCACGTTTCTGTGATACCAGTACCTTTTAATGTATTATCAAACGCATTTATAATACATAAATTAAGGACAATAAGGATAATAATCGATAATGAAAATCGTTGTCAACAATTTTCATTATTGATTAGTTGAATTAGTCTGGCTATAAGACAAAGATCCAGATCCCCCGCAGAGCTGCAGGGGACCTGGATCCTCCTCTCTGGGCGTCCTCTCTGGGCATCGACATCCAGTTTTAAAAGAGTTTAGGAGACGATCAACGTTCGAAAAATGGAACAAAAGTTATAAAAATGTGGTAACGTTTAAAAATAATTATGCAGTGATGTCACCATCCAGTTCCAACAAAATGTAAAAAAAAGCGCACTTCCCCAATGTGGCCTTTTAGCCCCAAACAGCCAGACACATATTGGGATGTTGTTTGACAGTGACATATACAAGGGAATTCCTGGAGATTTTCTCCCTCTTGCTCCTCCACCGGCAAAGGATGGGGTGGAAAAGGAAAAGGAGAAAGAAAAATACAGCACACATTGCAAAGTTACACATCCCAATATATACCTATGGGGAACAAATACAAAAGAAACAAATCAAAACCAATGTGGCTTACCTGGAAAGTAAAACAAGAAATAAGGAATAAGCAATCGGCATTTAAGCATTATAAAAGCGAGGGGTCTGTAGTATCATTTATGGCATACAAAGATGCCAACAGTCTGCCAAAAAGGAGATTGAGAATGGCATAAAACTAGATATAAGTGAGCAAACCCCCAATCTTAGAATTTTTTACAGTATGTTAAATGGAAAAAAGTTTAAAGTTAGAGAGTTGGTCCTTTATTATCTGAAACTGGGAAAATTTGGTTAGTGTGAGGAAACAGAGGAAAAAGTGCTCAAGCAATTAAGTACTGTTAAGGTAGACAAGGCCCCTGGACCGGATGGTATACACCCAAGGGTACTGAAGGAGCTAAGCCTGATTCTGGCCCAACCATTATTACTAATCTTTAGGGATTCTTTCAGGTCGGGCATAGTTCCATTAGATTGGCGCAAGGCAGATGTTGTGCCCATATTTAAAAAGGGATCAAAATCTCAACCGGGCAATTACAGGCCAGTAAGCTTAACATCGGTAGTGGGGAAATTATTTGAAGGGTTGCTAAAGGTATACATTCAAGATCATATCTTGATCCATAATCCAATTAGTAGAAGTCAACATGGATTTGTGAAAGACCGGTCTTGTCAAACCAACCTATGAAGAAGTTAGTAAAAATAGAGGCCTGGGTCTGGCTGTAGATGTGATTTATCTGGACTTAGCTAAGGCATTTGATAAGGTTCCGCATGAAAGGCTACTCTATAAATTAACAGAAATAGGCTTAGGGGCAAATGTCTGTATGTGGATCAGAAATTGGCTAAAAGATAGAATGCAGAGGGTTGTTGTGAATGGATGTTTCTCAGCCTGTACGCAGGTATTAAGTGGAGTGCCTCAGGGGTCTGTCCTCGGTCCTCTTCTTTTTAATTTATTTATAAATGATCTCCCAAGCTGCATTAAGAGCCATGTCACAGTTTTTGCTGATGACACAAAATTAGGCCGGGTAATTCAGACTAATCTTGATGTTTCTTCATTGCAGGAAGATCTAGACAGAGTTGGGGACTGGGCGTGCAAGTGGCAGATGAGGTTCAATATAGAGAAATGCAAAGTTATGCATTATGGTAAAAATAATAAAAATGCAACCTATTCTTTAAATGGAATATCCTTGGGGGAAACGACCAATGAGAAGGATTTAGGAATAACGGTTGACAACAGACTTGACAACAGTGCGCAATGCCAGCAAGCAGCTGCGAGGGCCAATAAGGTTTTAGCATGCATAAAAAGAGGTATTGATTCAAGGGAGGAGGATATCATCTTGCCTCTGTACAGGTCATTGGTAAGACCTCACCTTGAATATGCGGTACAATTCTGGGCACCGGTCCTTAAAAAGGACATTATGGAATTAGAAAAAGTGCAAAGGAGGGCTAAGAAATTAATAAGGGGATTGGGAGATACTAGTTATGAAGAGAGACTAAAAAGTTAAAATTATATACGCTAGAAAAACGGCGTCTCAGAGGGGATATGATAACGTTATAAAAATATATGCAGGGCCAATATAAAGAGCTCTTCAGTGACCTGTTCAACAGAAATATACAAAGAACAAGAGGTCACCCTCTGAGATTGGAAGAGCGCAGGTTTCGTAGACGACAAATGAAGGGATTCTTTACAGTGAGGACAATAAAGTTATGGAATTCACTTCCAAGGGAGGTGGTGTTATCCAGTACATTAGATACCTTCAAAAGGGGCCTCACTATTTTCTTAGAAAGGCATGACATACAGGCTTATAAATAGAATAACATTAATATTTTAGAGCTTCTTGATCCAAGGAGAAATCCGATTGCCTCTTGGAGTCAAAAAGGAATTTTTTTCCTCCTGATGGCAGAATTCAAAGTAGCTTAATTAGGGGTTGTTTTGCCTTCTTTTGGATCAAGAATGGGGAGGTTAGGACTTAGGTCTTTTTTTAACCTTATGAACTATGTAACTGTATGTAGGTACAGGCGGATTCCAAAGACCTTTGGTAATTGGATTCGCACCTTTTCAATCCTGGCGTGTGTGATAAGCGAAAATGTTCGGCACTTTTTGTGTATCAGCATCTCATTTGGAGTGCGTGTCAGATGAATGGGGGTCTGGGCTGGTGGCGGCACGATGAGCAATTCCACCAGCGTCTGGCGTACCGCCATCTATCGGGTGGGATAAGCCATTTATCGAGTGGGATCAAATGGACATTGGTCTGTGGCTGGCCATTGTGACTAGGCCGGCCACGCATCAAGATGATTTTAGTCCTTTCTTTGGGGGGGGGTGATCTTGGGGGCCGGGGGTTGGTCTTTTTAAGCAAGAGTGCTCAGGTTGTGGTGGAGCCCACTCTCACACCCACTGCTTCAAGTGGGCTAAAGGGGGTGAGCGAACAGGTGTGGGATCGGCAGGGCAAAGATGCTGGTGGACGTCGGCGCAATGCGCCCGTGGCTAAGCCGGTATAAGGACTGGAAGGCCGTGGATGTTTTGTTGTGGGGTTTCGGAATTTGCATTCAGTTGCAGAGTTTCCCGATGTTGTGCGGGATAAGATGCATAAGGAGGTGGAGTTGGGGCGCATTTCGGCAGATTTGGTTAGGGTTGTTTATGTGTCCTTTGATAAGGCAGTTAGTACGGTTCGGGCAGCGGGTCATGGCTCACTGTTGGCGAAGATGGATATTGAGGCGGCGTTTCGCCTTATTCCGGTTGACCCGGCATTTTTATGTTGCTATGAGCCTCCCTATGGGTTACTCGATATCCTGTTCTTATTTTTAGTGTTTTAGCAAGTTCTTGCAATGGGTGGTGCGGGAGGAAGCGGGTTTGGCCTGTAACTGTAACGTTTCACCCTTCACCGTCTGGACTGTTTAAACTTTATGCTACTCTTTTCACGTTTCCAGCCACTAGAGCCCTTGCCACTCAGAACCACTCAGTGATTATCATGTCCAGCTGCACTTAGACCTGATTGCCATCCACTCCAAAGCTGAGTGTCCTGCACAACTTCCTGCCGTGTGTGCGCCATCCAGAGGGCTTCCTGCTGTGTGTGCACCTGGGCTCCTATTAGACCTGCTCACCTGGTCCGTGACACTATCCTGCATTATCTGGATGTTTTTTGTGTATTGGGGATTCTGGAGAATGTCTTCATCTCCTGTGTACAGCACAGGGTGTGATGTGACGTTTTGGAGTCCCCCTTGCGGCCGATAAGACGGAGGGGCCTACTACATGCCTTAGCTTCCTTGGTATTGAGATTGATTCTGTAGCAATGGAGTGCCATTTGCCTGTTGATAAGATGGTCGATTTAAAAGGCTTTGTGGCAAGGGTGCGGGCCATGCGGAAAGTTCAGCTTTGCCAGCTGCAATCGCTGTTGGGGAAGTTGAATTTTGCTTGTCGCATATTGCCGATGGGGCGGCTTTTTAGTTGGCCGCTAGCTGCGGCGATGGCTAATGTGGAGGGGGAACTCGGGCTTACGAAAAATGACTGCAGTTTTACGAAAAATTACTGCAGTTTTTCTGAAGTAATACTGCTATTTTTTGGACATGAAAAAACTGCAATACTGCACTTTTACTGCAGTATTACTGCACATTTACTGCAGTTTTACTGCATTTGTACTTCACTGTACTGCAGTATTACTGCACATTTACCACACTTTTTTTTATATTGCAAAC
Source organism: Spea multiplicata (assembly GCA_009364415.1). Taxonomy (NCBI): domain Eukaryota; kingdom Metazoa; phylum Chordata; class Amphibia; order Anura; family Pelobatidae; genus Spea; species Spea multiplicata. The sequence continues at coordinate 7,634 of VKOC01048206.1, read as the reverse complement.
CTACAGTTGTAATTCAATGTGCTGTAGCTTTATTGCATTTGTACTTCCGTACAAAAATAACTGCAGTACAACTGCAGTACAGTGAAGTACAAATGCAGTAGAACTGCAGTGAATGTGCAGTAATACTGCAGTAAAAGTGCAGTATCGCAGTTTTTTCATGTCCAAAAAATAGCAGTATTACTTCAGAAAAACTGCAGTAATTTTTTTGTAAGGGTGTGAGACAGAGAAAATAAGACATAGTGTTGCATGCAACTTCTCCCTCTAAAGAGTCTAGTTGTCTGAGAAGTTGCATACAATTGAATTTTAATAGCGAAAATTCTGAAACTATACCTCTGCACATAATCTTTAAGTTTTGAATATTTGAAGAGGCTAAAGCTATCTATTCCCCAGTTAAGATGTGCTGAAGCCCAGGTGCCTGTGGGAGGGCTTGTCATCTCCCATGACTTAATAGAAACTGAAAATATAATGACTGAAAATCACATAGTGATTCAGTGTTGGCTGAGCTCTGTGCCCCTTTCCAGCTTGTGTATGCTCAATTCATATCCCTACTAGCTCACGTGGCATGGACATTTCTTTGGCTTTTTCTTGACCGAGAAAATGTATCAATTGCCTCATTTTATCAGGGCGAAACAAAGCATCTGGCATACAGTTCCAGTTAAATCAACAGTTGCTGTTCTGCTACAAAGGGAGCAGGATCTAGTTTTGCCATTTGATTGATTATAAAGAGAACATTTTGGAGCAGTCCAAGAAGCATTATTGTGGGAAAAGAGAGGGCAAAGAATTGAAAAAGCCTTGGCTTGTTACCAAAAAGGCTTCTACAATTCAATCAGACTTAGCCCCTTCAAGACCGGTACATACCTAGTACTTCCTGGTCAAAAGTCACCGGCAGGCCGGGACGTACCATCGATGATGCACGATCCAGCGTCGCTATGAACAATGGGATTGCGAGGGTGGTGCAGAGGTTTATTGGATTTGCCAATTTTTACCGAAAAATTATACGCAACTTTTCCCATATTATTCAACCACTTACCTCACTCACCAAACAAGATACTCCCTTCCTCTGGTCTCAACAGGCACAAGACGCATTTGAAATAGTTCAGGACAAATTTATATCTGCACCGATTCTTGTCCTCCTATACACATCATCTCCTTATTTTGTAGCGGTGGATGGTTCCAGCTGTTCTTTGGGAGCGGTGCTCTTGGAAAGACGTGGCGAGAGACAACTACACCCAACTGCTTTACCAGAGGAAACTATCTGCTGCTGAGTTAAATTACGAGGTGGGGTATAAGGAACGCTTAGGAACGCTGGAGGAATTGGGTCATTTATTGGAAGGAGCGGTGCATCTTCGTAATCTGGAATACCTTAGCTCTGCATGACATCTTCCCCCTCGTCAAGCCAGATGGGCATTGTTTTTTTTCATGTTTCCAGCTCCATATCACTTATCTTCCTGGTTCCAAGAATATGAAGGCCGACGCGCTGTCCCGTTTAGGCTCCAAGACCCAGGTCTCTTTGGAGGCATTACGGGAAACCGTTCTCCCTGCAAAATGTTTCATCACTACTTAATCATCACGCCTTGTTTTCGTCAAGAGAGTTACTTCCACCTTCTCTCAGAATTCTGAAACCCAAGACTTGTTTGTATGAAAATTAATAAATATTAATTGGGAAAAAACAAGAAAAAAGAAAAACATAATCACATAAATAAAAACAAACATACAGATACAAATATCCAAGGTATACAGGTGATGAAAAGTCCATCTCAAGATATTTAAAAACTACTTGAATAATTAATCTTGACCCAATATTCCAAAATTTACAAGTTACACAATACAATGACATGATTTACAATACATTTACATAAAATCCCGGCCTAATGGAAACAAAAAAGATCTCTGTATTTTCCCTGCTTGGTGATTGCCAAACTCCTGGGAAGGAGGATCTAGTGCCCTCCAGAGATGAGAAACCTGTCCAGGGCCCCTATCCCTGTTGTATCATAGCGAGGCAATCCTCCCAGATCGAAAGTTTTTTTGACAGATATCGTGGTGTTTCTACATACCCCCATTTCCATTAGGAATTGGTAACCTAATTGGTTTTAAAATGTATAGCACTCAAAATCCTTATTTTGCTTCCACTCTCAGGGTATTATTCTTTTTGTCACTAGGCAGCTATGGATGGCAAACACCATCTGAGATTGAGTCATAGAAGGCCAGCTTATATGCAAAAGAACTTCTATGGCTTCTATGACAGAGCGCCAACGTGACATGACCTTCCAGTGCTCTGTCATAGAAGCCCCAGGGGAACTAACGGGCAGCATGCAGACATCCACTGGCTGACCCCACTAGACACCAGAGAGTCTGAAGTACGAGGGATGAGTCTGGGGAAGCATTGGTAAGTCGGGGGGAGGGCAGAGTGGCATATAGGGGGTTAAAAGGCATTACCATAGGCAGAGTGGCATATAGGGAGTTAAAGCTATTTACTTATAGGCATCTGGTGGCATCGTATAGGGTTCTAAATGAAGTCATTTACTATAGCAAGAGCGGCTACAGGAGGCAGTAGAGGAGTGGCAATAGGGGTTGAAAAGCTATCTATAGGCAGAAGTTGGCATATCAGGGTTAAAGAGCACTGCCGCTTGCAATATATGGCCAGAGTGCCATTAGGGAAAAGGCATTTCTGTATAGGGCAAAATTAAGATGGCATTTTATATGGTTTCGTTATAAAGGCTCAATACCAGCGGAGCAGAGTGGCATATAGGGGGCGTTAAAAGGCTTTACGATAGGTCTCAGAGTGGCATATAGGGGTTAAAGGTATTACTTTACGGTGGCAATATAGGGGTTATAAAGGCATAAACTATAGGCAGATTGACATATAGGAGGTTCAAAAGCTTTGTACTATAGGCAGTAGTAGGCACATATAGGGCGTTAAAGGCGTATATTTACGTATAGCTGTTTCAGCGGGCAATATAGGGGTTAAAGGCATTACTATAGCAGCCTCGCATTGCATATTAGTGGGTTTATACAAGAGCTATACTATAGTCAGAGTGGCATATAGGGGTTAAAAGGCATTTCTGTAGGCAGAATGGCATATAGGGGTTAAAAGGCATACCAGGGAGGCAGAGTGGTATATCAGGGAGGTATAAGGCCTATCATTGAGGCAGAGTGGCATATAGGGGTATCAGGCATATCTGGGGCAGAGTGGCATATAGTGGGGTATAAGGCATTTCTGGTGCAGAGTGACATATCAGGGAGGCAGAATGGCATATAAGGGGGTATAAGGCATATGGGGCAGATTGCATATCAGGAGGCAGAATTGCATAATAAGGTGGGAATACAGGCACTTATCGGGGATCGGGGCTTCCACGCCGCAGAAAGCGCAAATTAAGGAAAAAAAAAAAACAAAAAAATGTTTTTTATTAAAAAAAAAATTACTAGTAAAACTTTTTCCTATAGAAGTATATCCATGTCTTATATTCAGGCTTTTTCTTTTTTTCCTAAAATAATATAAAAAATTGGGGGGGTCCTCTTATAATCAGAGTCATCTTATAATTGAGCAAATACAGTAAATGCGTGAATAATGTTAGATGAAAAAGGCAATTTTAGTACAGACACAAGTTATTTTTATCACCGTTGTCCTTCAAAGGCAGAGATTTATGCATTGGCACATGTTTCAAGCAGTAACGCATCTGAAATGAAAGGCATTAACTGAATGTCATTTTCTGCAGCAATATATTTACAATATATAGCATTTGTGCAAAATATCAATGTACAATACAGCTATATTTGACACTGGGAGATCTAATTTCAAATTTTAAACAGAAAAGCAACACCAAGATATAGGGAATGCGCTGAAACATGGAGTCCATGTTTGTATTCATTAATATGGGTCTAAAGTGCCCCAAAACATGCCACGCATAGGTTGGGTATGTGGACATCCCTGTATGCGGGGGATGTTCATTAGAAATTAGTGGTGTTTGGTGCAGTTGCACATATGCTGCACAAGAAATCATGAAAAAAATATTTGTGTGGGTAGACCAAATGAAAGACAAAGTACAGCTGAACAAGGACCTAGCAAAAATGCTGAAAGTTCTGCTGTCCACAAGTGTAATAATGCCATGGTCCTGAAGAAGTTAAGGTCCATTTAAATTATTATTAAGGTTTGCTGCATATTCTGCAAAAAAAAAAACAGAATAAAAAAAAATGAACATAAATAACTGAGCCTCTCTTTCTCTACATTTCTCCATGCGCTTCCCACCGTCTGTAGCTTGTGAATAAGAGAGGGGGTTCTGTGGGAATATTCCCAGGTCTAAAAGTTTCAAAAAAATTGGCATTAGTTCTAGAGCTAGAAGAGGATATGCGAGTCATCAAATCTGAACACTGGTTGGAATAATTTCAAAAAACTTTTTTTTTTTTGTATTTCACCAGGAAATGTACTTTAAACTAATTTATTAATAGTTTGAAGAGCAGTCACATGGGAAGGGTCCGTTACCACGCATTCCTTATTAGACCAGTCTTCGCATCAATTTGGGTGCAGCATCCACACCTCTCATGTAAACCTTCACATTGTTGAGTATTGTAGCTGTGGAAGAATATTAGTTACTACTTTTTTTAACTATTTCCCAGTAGACAGAGATACCATTTACATTATATGTAACATTTTTGGTCATTTTATTCCAAAACCGTGGCAATTAATATGGAGTTGGGTCCTTCTTCTTCTTTTACAAGATTTAACAGTGTATAATGGGGATAAGACCAGGGCTCTGTGCAGACCACTAGGGTTAAAAACTCATCAAACTTGTCATATCATATCTTTATGGACCTTGCTTTGTGCAATGGAGCTGGAACAGGAAAAGGGCTCCCCCCAAACTAGGGACACAAAATTGGAAGCATACAATTGTCTAACATGTTTTTGTATACTGCAGCCTCAACATTACATCACTGGAAGTAAGGGGCCAAGCCCAAATCTGAACCAAAGCTCCAGACTATTGTCCTCCCTCACCAAACATTATTTGTCACTTTTTTTTACACCACTACAGCCAACATTTGGCATTGTACATAGCGATCTTCAGCTTGTGTGTAACTCCTCAGACATGGAAAATCTTGTTTATGGAGCTCCAGATGCAAACTGATTGTGCTAATGTTGCTTCCATAGACAGTTTGGAGCTCTATAGTGTGTGATAGTATAGTATATACAAGGGGTGTCCAAGTTTTTTCTGCGGTGGGCCACTTCATCAGAATTGTATACGTGCGCGGGCCGCACTCATTTTTCACTGTGAGAAAATATGACCTTTAATAATATATGCAGATTAACATAAAGTAAAAATGACACAAAACCTTTACTTTTCCTCTCACTGATTTCTGGGCCTAGAAAGTTTTGTGACTAAAATTAGGTTTTGATAAGTAAAAATAAAATAGTTCTATTTATTTTAGGGATGCACCAAAAGGAAAATTCTGGGCCAAAACCGAAAAATCAGGGTTCACTTAGCGAAACTGAAAATGACCCCCCCACACACACACACTTTTAATAAATATAAGTTACACACCAAAATTGTACAAAAAATATATATATTATGATTGTTAACAGCAATCTCAGGCATACCCAGATTCCAGCATGTACTGGTTGGCTGGGCATTGTATTTTTTGTCCAATTTTATTAAAAGTAACACACCACAATTGGACAAAATCAACAATATGAATTGGACTGATAGGAGTGTGATTGCTAACAGCAAACACACTCTTTTTATAACCAGGCAACCAGTAAATGCTGGAACCTAGGCATGATGGGAGTGTGATTTCTGTTAGCAATCACGCTCCTATCATCCCAAGTCAGCCAGTACATGCTGGTACAGGGTGGCTGTAAGTGCAGACCCCATACTGCATCAATACACAAGGTTTCAGCATGTACTGGCTGACTTGGCATGATAGGAGTGTGATTGCCAACAGCAATCAGTCCCATCATGCCTAGGTTCCAGCACTTACACATCCATGCTAACACACACACATTCCCTCAATCAGACATACTCATTCACACAACCTCCCCCACCCCCTTACCTTCACTACAGCTCTCGATGCCGCTCACAAACTTCTCACCACAGAGGAAGCAGGACTGGAGCGAAGAATAGACCCTCCCACAAGTAAGCAGCAGGGGTTTTGTGATCCTCGCTGCCTATCTAACGCGGGCCGCACCTCGAGGTCACGCGGGCCGCATGTTGGACGCCCCTGCTTTAAGTGATCTAAATTAACACAAATAACCAAATTATGTTGATGACATGGGCACAGGATTCTTGGTAAGAAAATAAGATAAATGTTGAAAAGGTGGGAGAAAATGCATTTGTATGTAAGGGTTCATATACTGCTAGAAGCCTACCTAATATCCTGGAGATCCTCCACAACTTCTTTTTGTTTGAAATCTTGTAACAGCTTACAATAACAGTGTAAATTGACCCTAAATTCCAAGCAAAACAGAAACGACAGATGAAACAAAATAAGCAGAGTGATTAAGGAAAGCTACCCAAAGATGTTCCATGTAAAATATAACTCTGCTATATAATCTAGCTTTTCTATCAGGGTAACTATATGATGAGAATTGGTGAACCTAAGTCTACAATCAGGCCCCCAGTACCAAGACGCCAAACAGCTCTGAAGTTAACATTTTTGTCAACGGACTGTGTCTTCAGTAAAACAAAATGCCTAATGTCAGCTTTGTTCTTCTACTCATATTTTGACAGCATTACCCCGGTTACCCGTCTCTACGCCGAACAAATCATGTGCTTATTTTGGAACACTGCTTCAGAAAATCCAAATCTAGTGAAGACTTTATTTATCACAAATTCATTCTATCCTTCTACAATTAGTGATGTCCGGATCATGAACGAATCGTTCATTTGATCCGGTTCTTTTTAGTGATCCGGATGAATCGGTTCAGTAGACTGAACGATTCATTTGTAGCGGTTCAGTCTGTGAATCATTCAGTTGTAACCTGATCCTAGAGTTGTGAGTCATCTGCAGAGCACTCAGACACAGACTCTGGGGTCAGGTTACAGCTCATTAATTCACAGAGGAACGATGACTCATAGAGTCAGAGACTCGTTCAATGATTCGAATGATCCGAAGAGTCGAATGATCCGAAGAGTCGAATGATCCGAAGAGTCGAATGATCCGAAGATTCAAATGATTCGAATCTTACAGGGATCCGGATCTTACAAGGATCCAAATCTTACAGAGATTCGAATCATTCAGAGAATATTACTGATACCATACTTTTATAAATAAATACATTAATAATGTTCACACTGCCCCCGTGATTTAGATTCCCCTAAGTTTGCCCCCCTTTACCTATAAGTGCACCTACAGTTAACTTTATTAAATTAATTAAATTAACCCTCAGTCATCAGCATAAAATTAACCCTTATACCCCATCAAAAATAACTGTCCCTGAAATTAACCGTAAAGATCCCATTAACCATAACGGCCCCTGAAATTAACCCTAAATACTCCATTAACCCTAACTGCCCCTAAATTAATTGCATGTACTCCAGATAAATTACCTAATAAATTGGTATGGTTGATGGGGTCTTTAGTGTTAATTTAGGGGCAGTTATGCTTAATGGGGTGTTTAAGGATAATTTAGGGGCAGTTATGCT